>BLSH010316628.1:960436-971002 GCA_018402905.1 Glandirana rugosa
TTTGCCCCCCCCCCCCCCCCCCATCATTACTGGGCATATACATAACAGAGCTATGGCTATAGTCTTTACTTAATACAAGTCGTCTGCATAAAACTAGAGGTGGGGGCGGAGACAAGACCAATCACCCTGCACAAGGAGAGAGCAGCAGTGACCAGTCTTTATAGGAAGCTCCTGCACAGAGGTAAAGTTTCACACTGGATTACTACACAGATCTAAAGGCCAGCAAGATTCATGTAAGAATACGTGTGCCTCTTGTAGTTAGAAAATATTTGCTTATCCTGAAGTTCAGGTTTAAAGCGGAGTTCCACCCAGAAATTTTTATTGTTTTTTGGCATCCACTCTTGTAATACTAAATAGATGTAACCTTTTGTTTCCTTACTTTCAAACCACCTAGTAATTACATGTATTTTTTACTCACAATTTCGTTTATCTCACTGCTGGACTTTTCCATTTTAGGTGAGGGCATCTGAAGACCATCTGTAGTCTCCTAGCATCTCTTCCTGAAAGAAGTGCATGGTGGGTAACCATCATGCACTCCTCGATCTCGGTCCGCCTTAAATCACATAATTTCCTGTTTGGAAATAACACGATTTTACAGTACAGGGAAGCCAAATGACTCCTGGGAAATGATGAGTCGCATCTCCCAGGAGGCCAGGCAAAGCAGGAAGTGAGGAAAAGAGCCTAGGACAAAAAAGTGGCAGAATACAAGGACCACCTAGCAACAAGCGACTTAGGGCGAGTATAAAAATTTTTTTTCCTTCAAAGGTAAGTCTATATAGGCAAAGCACTTGAATGATGTAAAAAAAAAAAAAAAAATTCTGGGTGGAACTCTGCTTTAAGCTTTGAAAATGAAAGCTTGAGGCTGACTGGCTACTATGCACAGCTGCTTCTGATTCTGTCTGCTCCATTCTTCCTAAATTTCTATTACCTTTCTGGAATACATGCATTTTTGTGTGCTTGCGTGAGTTAGCCAAGAATGGGCTGTAGTGCACCTCAATGCACTGAGGTGCACTACATAAAATTTACTACTCAGCTGCACCACCTTAGACACAAAATCTACTGCTCAGCTTCACCTTCATCAGTACAAATTCATTGGCCCTGCTACTGACTCTGCACAGACAAGATGATTACTTTGCTGAAATCTGATCACATCAGCACACATGCAAAGTGTTGTATGCAGGCAATGCTTATAACCTTGTACCTGGCCACTCTTCTCGCTGCACACCATGGCTGTAAGCCTAGTACACAAAATGAGATTATCGGACGGATGACCATCCATTTTTTCACGCATGCTAGTCCCCATATCGAAAACAAACAGGTTACTAAAGTATGATAGACTACAAATTCAAAGTGATGAAATGTATATTTTTGGGTGAAAACTGTACAGATTAAACGAAAATCGTACAATCTGGTATCGTACGGGAAACATTTTCGTATTTGTCCCCTCGGATAATTTCAGACGAAAACTGTGCATAAAAGATTAGATTGTCATATCATCGATTTTTAAAGCAGTATTTTTTGTACAATATTCTGATCCTGTGTAGCTTTAGCCTACACTAGCCTTAAGTCTTTGGAAATGGGGTGAAGCCTTGGGTGGAACATTGGTGGTTGTGCACATAGAAGTGTGCAAGAAGGGGCATTGTAGTTCACCTATCAGGCTCTGTGAACCTGTGTGCGCAAAATGCATCACATATTTTAGGTCCTGGGTGGGTAACACCCTGAGTACAGGCCATCTTGGCCAACACTTACCTCTCTACCCTATTCACTAATCTTCACAGGGTGGACCTGCATGTAGCCACACATCCTTTCTTCCAAAAAAGTGTCTATGTCAGGTCCTCTTCATCGTGTGCATGCCCAGTTTTAATCTATGGGCAGAGTTTGTACTCTGCAGGACTGCTGAAGGCCACCGTGCCTTCCATAGGAATGAACAGGGTCGCTTGTACACAGGATCTCAGGAAGATTTACCCCCCCCACTTCATGACCAGACCATTTCTTGCAATACGGCACTGCGTTACTTTAACTGACAATTCTGCATTCATGCAATGCTGTACCCAAAAAAAAAAAAAAAAAATGACCTTTTCCCCCCACAAATAGAGCTTTCTTTTGGTGGTATTTGATCACCTCTGACAATTTTGGAAAAACAAAAAACAAACACAATAGGGGTTCTGAAGGCAAAAGGTATTTTTTTTACCTTAATTCATTTCTGCATTAAGGTAAAAAAGAATTTGAATGCCTGTGCCCCACCACCATTCCTAAACACTGATCTGATTCCTCTCTTGATCCAGCAATGTCCCATGTACAGCAGCGCTGCTCCTCTCTTCCTGCATTCATAGGAGTCTCTGACAGCAGCAGGAGCCAGAAGTCAAACC
Organism: Glandirana rugosa; assembly: GCA_018402905.1. NCBI lineage: Eukaryota > Metazoa > Chordata > Amphibia > Anura > Ranidae > Glandirana > Glandirana rugosa. The sequence goes on from BLSH010316628.1 coordinate 962,806, forward strand.
CCGTATAGAGGTAGCAGGGAGCATGGCCAAGCCCCACTGTGTCTATAGACACACACAGCCTGTTTCAGTGCCCCCTCAGCACACAGCTTGCTGAGGGGGCACTCAGAGAAGTTGAGGAGCCGAAAGTGCTGGCAGAGGACCTCTGTGCAATACCAATGCACAGAGCTGGTAAGTATAACATGTTTATTATTTTAATTTAAGAAACACATAAGGTTTACTTTACTTTAGTGCTTTACAACCACTTTAGGGACACATGGTGTACTATAGACCAAAAAAAGGCTATAGAGTTGTGGGCAGGCCCCCACATGAAAATAAAGGTCAGTATTAGGAACTGCAGAGTTAAAGGTACAGTTGTCCTTAATAAGGTAAAGTGTATCTGTGGTCAAAACTTTAATAACCCTTTCACACTGAGGCAGTTTCAGGCGTTTTAGTGCTAAAAATAGCACCTGAAAACTGCCTCCCATGCTGCCCCAGTGTGAAAACCCGAGTGCTTTCACACTGGGGTGGTGCGCTTGCAGAACACAAGCATTCATTGGAATGAATGGGCAGTGCTTTAGAAGCGCCGCAACACGGGCACCGTTAACCCCTTTTTAACCCCTTCTTGGGGGTTAAAAGCACCCCACTAGTGGCAGAAAAGCGCAGCTAAAACTAAAAACTACAAAACTACTACGCTAAAAACATACAAAGCCATCTACAACTCTGCCCTGAGCTACATCACCAATCTTGTCTCCAAATATCACCCAAACCATCCTCTCTCCTCCTCCCAAGACCTTCTGCTCTCTAGCTCCTCCTCCCATGCTCGCCTCCAGGACTTCTCCAGAACCTGTCCCATCCTCTGGAACTCACTACTCCAATTTGTCCAGCTATCTCCTACTCTGTCCACTTTTAGGCGATCCCTGAAAACTCATCTTATTGGGGAGGCCTATCCTGCCTTCAGCTGTTAACCAAATCTTCTACTTCTCACATCAGTTAATCCCTCTAGTGTATTACCTTTTGTTTCACCAGCTCCTCCCTATTATATTGTAATCTCCTAGGAGCAGGGCCCTCCTAACCCTCTTGTATTGAATTGTATTGTTATTGCATTGTCTCCCTTTATAATGTAAAGTGTTGTGCAAACTGTTATATATATATCATTTGTGTATAATAATAATAATAATAATAATAAGAGCAATAAGTTGTTATGGGTAAAGTTCTGCTTTAAAGCAGTGTTCTGCCACCTTCCCCACATCCAAAAATTAAAAGTCAGCAGTTACACATACTGTAGCTGCTGACTTTTAATATCAGGGCACTTACCTGTCCTGGAATACAGCGATGTCGGCACCCCAGCCGATGCTTCCATCAGCTGTTGGGTGCTGCCGCCGTTGCCAATAAAGGAAACCCAGCAGTGAAGCCTTGTGGCTTCACAGCTGGGTCCCTACTGTGCATGTGCGAAACAGGCTGCGCTCTTACTGGCCCGGCAGCAGGGAAAGGAGGAGGGGGCTAGACTTCTGACGTACCTCGCCACGGTGAGGTCCAAGGGAAGTGGGGTACAGGGTACCTGTCAAAAACAGGTACCCGCTCCCCCCTCTCCCCCGAAAGGTGCAAATGTGACACTGAAGGGGTGGTGGGGAGGAATCAGATAAACAGAGCTTCCACTTTTGGGTGGGACTCCGCTTTAAAGGTCTACCGCTAAATTATAGGCCTACCTGTAGGTAAAAAAAATCACTAAAATGGGGATACAACCGCTTTAAAGTATAACTAAAGGAATGTTTTTTTTTTTGTTTAAAGTAGAACTATGAGCAAAAGGTTTTTTTTATTTTGGATAGAGTAAGGGAGGGTTATAACCTCTGTCAGATTTTTTTTTGCCTGCTCTGTCCCATTGCAGAGGTTTCCCTTCACTTCCTGTCCCATAGCAAAACAGGAAGTGAGAGGAAATCTCTGCAAATTAAAGGAATTTCTTGGGGACCCCCAGCTCACCAGAACTAGTGTCCCCATTGGAAGATTTTCCATCTAATACTTTTCTGGGGACAACCCACAATTTGGGGTTTTCTTTTTACTTTCATTTTCAAGGATAATGGTAAACAGGACAAATAGAGAGGGTGAATCTCCTTAACGGGGCCACAGACAGCAATAAACGTGGTTGTCAACCCTTGACAACCACTTTAACCTACAGGTAAGCCTATAATAAGGCTTACCTGTAAGTTCCCTGCATATCTCCTAAACCTGCACGGTTTAGGAGATATACAGTGTACTCACATGTGCCCACATCATCGGGCACATGCGCAGTGAAGAAACGGCCTCCGTACCATTTCTTCACTGAGATCTGCCGTGATTGGCTGCCTACATGACTCCGGCCATTCACAGTGCCGGAGTCTGCGGCCCGAGAAGGAAGAGGGGCAGAATATGGATGTGGCCTAGAGCAGGGACATTGCGGGCTTCCAATGCAGGTAAGTGCCACACGATGGGCTAATATGTGATGCATACTAGCCCATTATGCTTTTACATTGCAGGGTAATAAAGAGGAAGCAAAACCCCATCAGAGTTTACTTCTGCTTTAAAACTGACACGGGGCTGTAATCCCTCTACACTCTATCAAAAACTAAAAAAAAAAAAAAAAATTTGCCTTTGGTTATACTTTAAGTTTTGGTTAGAGGGGAGATGGATTAGAACACCTGTCAGTTTTTATTGCTGTATCTGTCCCAGTTAGGCCCCATTCACACGGGCTTATCCATTTGCGGAGTCCTCTCTGCTCAGCAAGGATCGATCCGCTGATCCCCGCTGAGCAGGCGGATGACAGATCAGTCTCTGCTCACTGTGCAGAGACTGATCTGTCAGAGCCCCGCTCTGCTCTATGGAGATAGGATGAAAACAGATCCGCCTGTCCATTTTCATCCGATCCGATTCTACAGACAGATGGAGAATAGGGTTTCCATTTGTCTGTATTTCACAGACAGGATCGAAGAGCAGCGGACATGTCACGGCTGACACCTGCCACTCCATAGGGCTGCATGGAGTGTCTGTTCAGGTCCGTCTGAAAAACTGACAGGTGGACCTGAACAGAACGCCCGTGTGAAAGGGGCCATAGGGAGATCCATCCTCTCTATTTGTCCTGTTTACAATTATCATTGAAAGTAAAAGAAAATCCCAAATTTTGGGTTGTCCCCAGGAAAGTAATAGAGGGGAAATCTTCCAATGGGGACACTAGTTCTGGTGACCTGGGGGTCCCCAAGGAATTCCCTTAACCACTTGCCGACCGCCCGCCGTGGCTTGACGTCGGAAAAGTGGGTTATCGCAAACCGCCTTTGCCTGACGGCGGCCGCAAAAACGAGTATTGTGAGCGCGCCGCTGGGGGGGCCAGGGAGCGGACTCGATCTCCACTGGCTACCTGAGAAGGCTCCCCTGTGTAAGTAAACACAGATCTCCGTTCTGAAAGAGGGGGAAGGGCTGTGATTGCAGGTTTCCTGTAGATGGAAGCTGTGATCACTCCTCTCCCCCTGCCAGCCCAGCCCCCACACAGTTAGAGCACACTGAGGGAACACAGTTAACCCTTAGAGCGCCCCCTACAGGTTAACCCCTTCACTGCCAATGGCACTTACACAGTAATCAATGCATTTTCATAGCACTGATCGCTGTATAATTGCCAATGGTCCCAAAAAAGTGTCAAAATGGTCCGACATGTCTGCCGCAATATCGCAGTACCACTAAAAATTGCAGATCGCTGCCATTACTAGTTAAAAAATAAATAAATAAATAAAAACCCCAGAAATTAATTCTCATCATTCGTAAATGCGGCAACTTTTGCGCAAACCAATCAATAAACGCAGATTGCGTTTTTTACCAAAAACATGAGGAAGAATATAAATCGGCCAAAACCGATGGAAAAAGAATTTTTTTTTTGGATTTGTATTTTAGCAAAAAGCAAGAAATATATATTTTTTTCTGGAAAATTGTTGCTCTTTTTGGTTTATAGCGGTGATCAGAAATGACGCAGAGGTGATCAAGCACCACCAAAAGAAAGCTCTATTTGTGGGAAAAAAAGGACGCAAATTTTGTTTGGGTACAATGCCGCACGACCGACAATTGTCAGTTAAAGCGATGCAGTGCCGAATCGCAAAAAGTGCTCTAGTCCTAAACTGGGAAATCCAGTGGTTAATTTGCAGGGATTCTCTCTCACTTCCTGTTTTGGTTATGGGACAGGAAGTAAGGGGAAATCGCCCTAATGGGACAAAGGGAGCAAAAATAAACCTTATAGGGGTTATAACCCTTCCTTATTCTATCTAATATGGGAAAAAAAGGTTTTGCCTATTGTTCTACTTTAAAAGTCTATAGGGATAAAAAGTGGGATTTGACTCCTGTACTACAAGTCATGGCTACAAACATGCAAAAAAGCCTCTGAAAAACCCGCCTACGCTCGCACTGATACCAGATCTTGCTGGCCCTCTGAAAAGTGATCACTCTTCAGGTGACAGGTGGATGGGAGAAGGAAACAGCAGAAAAATGAGCCAGTGGTCCATGGAGCGTGCCCCCTCTTGTAATGTTGAGAAGCCCACATCACTGGGCACTCTATCCACTTGAATGGGTCATGTTGAATGGTGGCACAGTCCATCCTAACATGTTTATAGAAGTAATGTGTGCCTAGGATACCAGTATATAATATTATGGTGAGCTCCTTGTGCCCCCTCCCCCACACACAAGGCAGGGTGTCAGAGGGCTCTATATAGGAGAGAGCAGACAATGGGGGAAGGCTCTATAGAAGGACGGATGTCCCCTGTGTGTCGCCAGCCTCTCCTATGACGGAATTCTAGTACACAGCTCTCACCGTTTTGCTGGGCGGCGGGGGGACCCGTGGCGGACATGTTTCCAGCTCTGCGAGGAATCACACGGTCACACGGACGTTGCGTCACCGATACGTCTACACCGTCCCGGGGCCCACAGACCCTCACGTCACGTCACCACCGCAACCACCGGCTTGTGGGAGGAGCCAATGGCCGCCTCTCAGAGATCCGGAACGTCATGTGACTTGCGGAAAAGACGTGTGCTGACATGACGGTGCGACACCTGGAGGACGGAGGAAGCATGTCTTACCAGAAAGATAGAAAGCTAATGATTGCTGCAGATGGGGCCAGCAAATGGGGTTTGCAGAATGATAATGCCGGCAGTCATGTGTATTTACATTTATAACAAAGCACAACAGAATAACCTGAAAAACAATAATATATGAGAACAAGCAGACATCTCCATAATTACCATTGACAAAAGTAGCTTTTTCATGTAGGGGATGTAGCTCAGTGGTAGAGCGCATGCTTTGCATGTATGAGGCCCCGGGTTCAATCCCCGGCATCTCCACAATTAATTTTTTTTTTTCACCTGATTTTGTATGTAATATGAATTGGAATTCTTAATGCCATTGATCTACTAAAACTGGAGAGGGCAAAATCTGGTGCAGCTGTGCATGGCTGCCAATCGGCTTCTAACTCCACATGTTCAATATAGGGTAACTCCACTTTCACGGAGAAAAAAAATAGCAAATAAAGAAAAAATAATATAGCGTATACAATTGTGACATATTGTAATTGAATGTTATTAAAATGACCTTTCCTTTTCGATCTGCAGCTCTGTAATTTTGTGAAAATGCAATACAATATGGCTACCTGGAGTTGTTCTATACACAGAACGTGTACTGACCACTCCCCAGAAACATCATTTCCTGCTTGTGGGATTGGCTCACCAATTTTCCCAGAAGTCTGCCTAAGATACAAGTCAGAATTCAGGCATCCCCTGCAACAAAAATTACATTTTTGGTGAGATACTTCCAATAGGAACACGTCTAAAGGGATGCAGGACCACCAGATTTCCTTATTAGTGCCTTGCAGGTGCACAGCTGATTGGTAATTATGAAACTACTCCCATTAGATTTACTCCGCACAGGGGAACAAACAGGGATTTATTCAGAATAAGAAAAGGTAGGCATCTGCAACAAAATTTGTTAAAGCGGTTGTCAACTCGTGACAACTACTTTAAACAGGTAAGCCTATAATAAGACTTACCTGTAGGTGCCCTGCATATCTCCTAAACCTGCACGGTTCAGGAGATATGCAGTGTTGAAGCTGTGCCGACGTCATGTCGGCACATGCGCAGTGAAAGAACAGCCTCCGCGCCGTTCCTCCACTGTAACCGTGCCGTGACTGGCAGCTCCTGCACGCATGCGGGGTAGTGACGTCACGCGACTCCGGCCAGTCATAGAGCTGGAGTAGCAGCCCCGGAAGGAAGAGGGGCAGAAGATGGACGCCGCCAGCAGAGGGGACATCGCTGGATGCCGCAGGCTTTGTTTGCAGGTAAGTGGCACATAATGGGCTACCATGCGATGCATAGTAGCCCATTATGTTTCTACTTTACAGGGAGACATAGAGGAAGTAAACCCCATCTGGGTTTACTTCCTCTTTAATATCCTTGCAATGTACATCGACCAGAGGGGAATGTTTTTTCATAGCTCCCAACTGTCCCTGATTTGGGACAAAGTCCCTCTGTCCCTCTTTCCTCCTCATTTCTCCCTCATTTTGGTCTCATCTATATAGTTATAGATAAAAGGCACTATTTATCTTTCAAAAAGTGTTTTGCACTGCTAAACCTTTCATCCAATTTTTAAAATGCTGCATTTGTAAACTTAAAAAGCCAGTATAAAGGAATAGTAGTGGTAAAAAAAAAAGCACTTGTGCGTTTAACTAATCATTTTTTTAAATTATTCTCATTTAAGGGGGCGTGACAGGGGGTGTGTCCTATGCCTACATACTTTTCCTAATAGGTGTCCCTCATTCCCATCTCAAAAAGTTGGGAGGTATGGCTTTTTTCCTCAACAAAAGTGGAGTTACTCTTTAAGCTTTGCCAAAAAAAAACTAGAAGCTGATTGGTTTGTATGCAGAGCTGCACCAGATTTTGCACTCCAGTTTTAGTAAATCAACCCCATTGTCTTTACTATTTTTATCAATATAACTGACACCCATAGAAATGATTTCCAGCAGAGTTTGGAGATATCAATTGTATTTTTGTGAATGACTGAAGTACAATAAATGTTTCATTTTTTTTAACAGCTGACGCTGGAAGCAAAGTAGTTTGGATGTTAAAACAGTACTAAACCCGTCAGTTTACCAATTTCTCCAAACTGTCACATTCAAGGCTTGCTGGGAGTTATAACTGTCTACAGTTGCTTGTGTTCTCAACTGAACTGTCAAGCCATCGAATGGCTGGTGTCATAACTGATCACACATACAGCACCATGCCCAACACAGATCAAACAGAGGCTAAGATGGCAGCTTTGTTGGCTGTAAAGAATAGGAGTAGAGATAAGTTTATCTGTGCTCCAGACTCACACTGGTTTTGTGTTTACTACAATAAGCTGTGGGCCAAGTCATTCCTCCACCACAGCTTGTATTAAAAAACAGGCGGGTTGTAGGGCCAGAATAACCCAGGCCCCCAGCCCATTGGAGAGAAAAAAAGAGTGCGAGTCCAGATTTCAGCTAGAGATGAGTTTAGAGGATGGGTTTAGTTCCACTTTAACCTTTTCAATACTGGGCACTTTCACCCCCTTCCTGCCCAGGCCAATTTTTAGCTTTCAGCGCTGTATCTATATGAAATTTTTATCATTTTTTTTTACCCAGGTAGAGCTTTCTTTTGGTGGTTTTTAATCGCCTGTGGATTTTTAATGTTTTGCTATACAGAAAAAAGACAGAAAATGAAAAAAATATTAAAAAAGTTGTTCTTTGTTTCTGTTATAAAATTTAGCAAAAAAAGTATTTTTTCTCCTTCACTGATGGGCACTGATAGGTGGCACTGATGGGCACTGAGAGCCATCACTGATGGGCACTGGAAGGCTACACTGATAGGGCTGCACTGATAATCAGGGCACTAATGATCAGTGCCCTGATTATCAGTGTAAATGTTTCCGTCTCAGAATCGCCAGTTACCGGCTCTCCTTTCCTCACGCTGTGAAACAGCGATCACAGAGCGTGGTTCTGGGGGGGCGTCCATGGATGCCCTCCCAGAACTGGACGACCACGATGTAGCCGTCTTTTTGCTATAGCATGGTCAGGAAGAAGTTAAAGGCATTGTTCACCTTTAGATAAAAACTGCCTATCTATGTAAGGGGTGTCTGTAGATAAAAACAAACTGTGCAGCTTTGACCAAAATTGAATAACGCCCTTACTATGGGTGTAGACCATTT
>BLSH010316628.1:983135-994998 GCA_018402905.1 Glandirana rugosa
AAATAGAAATACAAAAATTATTTGACAAATTACCATAACGTGTTCCAGCCACGCGGCCATCCTCACCCCATCCATGCTCACCCACCCAGCCATCCTCACCCCATCCATGCTCATCCATCCATGCTCAGCCACCCATCCTCACCCATCCATCCATGCTCACCCATCCAGTCATCCTCACCCAGCCATGCTCACCCATCCAGCCATGCATCCTCATCCACCCATCCATACTCACCCAGCCATCCATCCATGCTCACCCAGCCATCCATCCATGCTCACCCAGCCATCCATCCAAGCTCCTCCACCCAGCCGTGCTCACCCAGCCATGCTCACCCATCCATCCAAAGACACAAAAACAAGAGGGGCGCACCGACCTTGTGCAATACCATTAAACAGTTTATTAAAAACATAAAGATAAAATCCATATACTCACAAACGGAGCTGATAATAAAACTTTAAGACTCCAGAACAGGACCTCAGCAGAGGGACTGGACGTTGTCCATAAGGCTAGGCTGACGCGTTTCTAGGGCGAACCCTCTTCATCAGAGGCTCTGAAAGCTGAAAATTGGTCTGGTTTTTAAGGGGGTTTAAGTACCCAGTGGTCAAGTGGTTAAAGTATTCAATACCACCAGCCCATAAAAGACTCAAAATAATGCCAAATATTGTTCACAGTATGTGATGTTTTAGAGCTCGGAGCCCCTTCATCAAGCAGACAATCACTGTTACATGATAAAGGGGCTTAGAGCTCCCAAATGTCACATATTGTCAGGGCTGTTTTTAAGGCAGGGCAAAAGCCATCATTGTTGTGGGGCCCAAAGCAACTGCTCCATACTTGCCAACGATCCCAGTTTAAAGTCCTTTGTTCCTTGAAGTTTTAGTCCCGTGCTGTGTTCTGATAGCATAGTGTGTAGTTCGGTTACTAATGCTGCCCAACTCTGCCCTATTACCATGTACAGATGACTCACTTGCAGACCCTGTGTTTACATGTAAATAACGGCTGCATTGATATGTAAATAGAGGCAGCATTCATATGTATATCATACCCCCCTGAAGTTATATCCACCATCATCTCTGCTGAATGTTGCCCACTGGGGAGGTAAAGGGGCATGCTTGAAAGCCCTGCCTACAACTGTGTTCATTAAGCCTGACATCAGCCTGTTCTGCAAAGCTAAGCAAATTAGAGATGGAACCCTTTTTCAAAGTATCATGGTGCCTCAGCACCATGAATTTTGGTGCATGTGAATACGCACATCTCAGCAGATGCGTGAGAATGTCATTAACAATTAATGGTACTGCTGTGTATCTGCTAAAGGGCAGCACGTTTCTGTGGTGTCAGGAAAGTGATTTGTATGTGTTCCAGACACACACAAATGTGAACGTAGGCTAAATGACTCAATTACATTAGTGGTCAGTGGAAATCTTCTCACTGCATTGGGGCTAGGTGTACAAACCTTTCATTCACACTAGTGGCCAGTGTGAAGGTCCCCCTTACATTGGTGGTCAGTGTAAATCATTCCTTACATTGGTGGTTACTGTGAATGCTCCTATTACATTAGTGGTCAGTGTAAATCCCCATTACATTAGTGGTTATTGTAAATCCACATTATATTGGTGGCCAGTGTAGAAATTCCTCTTTATATTGGTAATCAGTAAAAAAATAAAAACTTGCATATGTGGTCAGTTTTGAATACTCCCTTATATTGGTGCTCCATGTAGAAGCCCCCTTTAAATTGGTGGTGAGTGTAAATCCACCCTTACATTGGTGGCCAGTGTAGAAATCCCCCTTTATTGGTTGTTGATGTAAAATCCCCCATTACAATGGTTGTCGGTGTAAACTTATCATTACATTGGTGATCGGTGTACATTTTCCTTTGGTGGTAAGTGCAGAATTGCCCTTACACTGGTGGTCAGTGTAAATCCCTCTTTACCTTTGTTGACAGTATAAACCCCTCTTTCAGTGTAAATGCCCCTTAACATTGTATATTCCCCCTCACATTGGTGGTTGGTGTAAATGCTCCTATTACATTGATGTCCGTGAAGAAATCCCTCTTTATATTGGTAGGTGGCGTAAAATCCCCTGTTACATGGTGATCAGTGCAAATTCCCCCTAACATTGGTGAGCAGTGTAAATCCCCCCTCACACTGGTAGTCATTGTACATTTCCCATTACATTAGTGGTCAGTGTAGAATCCTTCACTATATACTTGCCAAAGATTTCCAGCTTTGCTCTATATGATTCAGAATTTGTGCCAAAGTGTAAGTGTAATCCCCTGCACTACTATTTGATCTCTTAAGACAGTATTAGAGGTATCAGTAAGTGTGATATACTGATGATAAGTTCAAGCAATGCTGTACTACCTAATGCTTATCAGTGATAAGCATTAAGTAGTGCAGCATTCCTTGAACTTACCATATCTATTCATGTCAATAAGCTATTGTGATAAGTTATCACAATAGCTTATTGACACGAATAGATATGGGTGATATTGCGCAATACCTTAACAGTGCTTAAAAGTAGGAAAGCTATATTAAATAGTAAACAAAACACCAGCCCACGATTTCATAGTTCATATGACCTCGCTATAACAATGGAAAGGTTCATAAGGTGCATCTCAATTGGTATATAAATGGTGCAAACATTTGAAGATGAATAAATAAACAATCAAAGTGACACAGTGCCCCAAATAATTAATGTGCAAATTGTATGACATAAATAACTCAGTTCATATCCTAACCGTGACAACAGTTCATCGATTTGATTATTAAAGTGACTGAGTGCTCCAAGATTTTGTGCAATCCTTTATAAATTGCTCAAACATAAGGGCAAAGCATGCTTGGTGGCTCTTCATAAACCACCAAAAATTGCTTCTGCGCCGGTGCCACCACAAACCGTGCTCACAGAACTCTCACCTTGGAAATAATGATTAACGCCTTATATGTGCCCACACATCAGATGGGGATTGCCTCCTCTCTGGGATTCTCTCCTCACCAACTTCACATCTATGGGGCTCACGCTGAATGATACCATTTGTTGCCGTAATTATATGTAAAAGCAAACTAACAATAGGTCTCCCATAGTGTAAAAGCGCAATAAAAACCTTCTCTTTATTTTAAGTAAAATGGCTGCCTACATCAAACAGGAAATAAAATCGCATGTAATGATAAAAATAATGGTGATCTCTGCCTCTCACATCACTTCCTGTGTATTGTGCGATCCGGCCACACTCTGCACGTTACGTCACATCATGTGACTTCCCCGGATTGGTTGTTTGGTTATTCTATTTATATCCTAAAAATGGAAGTCTCGCATGTGATGTTTTTCAATGTTATTAATAATTGAAGAGCGCTGTCAGCTGTTAGAAGCCGTGACTCCATTTTGTTGAAGACTAAGTTGCGATATATCCTATATATATATATATATATATATATATATATATATATATATATACACAGGGCTTTTTTTCTCAGAGAAAAGGTGCAGGGACTCTACACCCTCCCATAGGCAGCACCTGTCTCCGCCCCTACCCACCCCTAGAACCGCCCCTTATCTCCACCCCTCCTAGCACAGCCCCCTTTACAGAAACTATAATTTGGGGGGCTATACAAGTAATTTGTTTAACCTTTGTTAATAAAAAGCAATGTAGTAAAATGCACAACACATTAGAAATACCCAGCTCTTACAAAAGTAAACTCAGAGCCACTTCCAGATGATTTAAACTGGCCTATATCTAGCAGAGAGACAGACTCATATCACTCAAGAGACAGCCCCATATACAGCAAAGAGACAGCCCCATATACAGCAAAGAGACAGCCCCATAACCAGCAAAGAGACAGTCCCATATACAGGAGATACAGTCCCATATACAGCAAAGAGACAGTCCCATATACAGCAGAGACAACCCCATATACAGCAGAGACAGCCCCGTATACAGCAGAGACAGTCCCATATACAGCAAAGAGACAGTCCCATATACAGCAAAGAGACAGTCCAATATACAGTAGAGACAGCCCCATATACAGCAGAGACAGCTCCATACACAGCAGAGACAGTCCCATAACCAGCAAAGAGACAGCTACATATCCAGCAGAGACAGCCCCGTATACAGCAGAGACAGCCCCATATACAGCAGAGACAGCTCCATATACAGCAGAGACAGCTCCATATACAGTAGAGACAGTCCCATAACCAGCAAAGAGACAGCTATATATCCAGCAGAGACAGCCCTGTATACAACAGAGACAGCTCCATATACAGCAGAGACAGCTCCATATACAGCAGAGACAGCTCCATATACAGCAGAAACAGCCCCATATAAAGCAGAGACTGCTCCATATACAGCAGAGACAGCTCCATATACAGCAGAGACAGCTCCATATACAGCAGAGACAGTCCCATAACCAGCCAAGAGACAGCTACATATCCAGCAGAGACAGCCCCATAACCAGCAGAGACAGCCAATAACCAGCAGAGACAGCCAAATAACCAGCAGAGACAGCCCAATAACTAGCAGAGACAGCTCTTTTCAGATCAGAGACACTCACAGACCCACATCCAAGTAGCATTAACAAAGCCCCATCCTGCCTGAATATTTTACCAAGAAAGGTTGGTTGCACAGCTTCTTTGCAGTCAGGCTGAGGCTACACATGTCACGCAGGAGCTCTCTCTCTTCACACAGATCCAAGAGAGGAGAGGCCGCCGAAAGGAGCATTCAGTCTGCAGGGAGAGGCAGAGTGCAGATGATATCACTCCGCTGTCTCAGGCATGCTGCAGCCGGTACTATACGATCGCCGGCTTATGCAGCTGCCTCTTCGTGTCATGATCACCCTGCTTCCCAGTCTGGCATAGGTGGCGGAACTGCGTTCCGGCACATTCCGCCAGAAAAAAAGCCCTATATATATATATATAAATAATCCACATCCCCTCATATATCCTATTATTTTGGATTATATATGGGTACTATATAATATAGTCTGTTTAAAGGTAAGCCAATGAGGAGGGAGTTGCAGTAGTCAAGGTGAGAGATGACCAGGGAGTGAATCAGGAGCTTTGTGGTTTCATTGGTTAGAAAGGGTTGCAGTTTAGAGATGTTGCGAAGGTTGAGGCGGCAAGCTTTGGAGAGTGATTGGATGTGGGGCCAAAAGGAGAGTTCAGAATCCAGGATAACACCTAGCACCCTAACATGTGGGGATGGGTGGATGGTTGTGCCATTGCTCTTGACAGATAAGTTAGGGGAAGAGGCAAGTGGAGGAGGAAATATTATGAGTTTGGTTTTGGACAAGTTTAGTTTGAGGAAGTGGTGTGACATCGAGGCAGATATGTCTGTGACATAATAATCAGAGAAGCTGACAAGGGTGGAGCGGTTGTGGTTCTCTCCTCAGAGGACTATAGATGAGAGGCTCAGAGACAATTAAGTGACACTTCTACTTATGAAATGAAAGCGGATCCCACCACATCTTTTAAAAGTTGATTAGCCTTACATATAGATATTGGTAAGGAACTGGGAGTTTTGACACAAAAAATGGTAAAATTTCTCATGGTGGACTCCCCAATTATTTCTGTGTTCCATCATTTGCCCAAAGTGCAAAAAGGGGATCTTCCTGTCAAAGGACGACACATTGTTGCAGGCATAGGGTCCCTTCTAAAGAGATTGGGTGCCTGGGTGGACCGTTATTTGCAACCCCTGGTCAAGAGACTTTCAGGATATATTAAGGTTACCTCCTCTGTTCTTTTACGCTGCAAAGATATTGAATGGAGAAACCTTATAGGTGGGTCACTATGGATGTTAGGTCGCTCTATTCTAGCATCCTGCACTCCTTGGCACTGGAGGCAATAAAATATCATCTGCACAGGTATAGCACATATAACAATGAACTGAAGGAGTTTATTATACTCTTTGTTGATTTTTTGCTTCAACACAATTATTTTGTTTCAATCCTGTTTTCTATGTGCAATGCAGAGGTGCCTCCATGGGTGCAAAATTATCAACGTCCCTGGCCAATGTATACATGGGTTGGTGGGAGGAAAAGTATTTGTTCTCCCATTCCAACCCATTTGCCAAGGCCATTATTTGGTATGGCAGATTTATTGACGATCTGATTTTGGTCTGGGACGGTGAAAAAGGGAAAGTCTTGGACCTGGAAGAGTATGCAAATAACAATTATCTGAACCTTGAGTTCAGTTATGAAAGTCATGAAAATAAGATTAACTACCTGGACATCACCTTAAGTGGAGATTACAACACTGATATGGTCGAGACTAGTACCTTTCGTAAGGAGTGTGCGGGCAATTCCCTCCTTTTGGCTACAATCTGTCACTCGCAAAATACTATTAAATCTATTCCTGTTCGGGAATTCACTCGAGCAAGACAGAATTGCTCCAGTGAAGACAGTTTTAAAGGTGAACGTAAAATTGTTATGTCTAGGCTCAAGGAAAGAGGTTATCAGGAATGGCAAATTCAAAGAGGCTTGCACATTGCATCAAAGAAAAATAGACACACAGTCCTTAACAAAGGCAGGGATGGTGGGTCATGTCATAAGAAAGAAAATAGAACAAATCCGATCACCTTTGTAACAGCTTTCTCACAGGAGTTTGATCAAATCAAAGCTATTGTGTCTAACTATATTCCAGTTCAGACTGCCGATAAAGATTTCATTCCTGTACTCTCAGGTGGATGCAAGTATTCTAGCAGATGAGCAGGAACACTAGGGAATGCCTTATCACCTAGCCTCTTTCAGTCTTCCATATCTAAATGAACAGGGTTGAGTACAACTGGTTCTTTTTGTTGTGGCTTGAGCACATGTCGGTATTGCGATAAACATGATGGCAATACTAAAAGTGTTGTGTCAAGATCCACTGGAAAGGAATACCAAATTCGTGGTTTTGTTAATTGCAGCACCAAAAATGTAATTTATGTTGTGGAATGCACAGCATGTGCATTACAATATGTGGGATGCATTTCTAAGGCTCTTAAATTAGCGAGCATTATAGTGGTGCGTCTTATACAAATGACAAGAATCTTTCTAATGTATCTAGACATTTTAAATACACACATGGAGGTAATATGGATTCTTTTGTTTTTAAAGGCATTGAGAGAGTTAACACACCCCCCGTGGAGGAGAACTCCATCGCAAACTCCTCCAGAGGGAAGTGTGGTGGATCTTCTCTCTTAAATACTTCAGCCTCGGAAGGATTTCCCAGTTTAGGACCAGAGCACTTTTTTGTGATTCGGCACTGCGTCACTTTAACTGACCATTTTGTGGCCGCGCGACGTTGTACCCAAACGAAATTTGCGTCCTTTTTTTCAGAAAATTGAGCTTTCTTTTGGTGGTATTTGATCACCTCTGCGTCATTTCTGATCACCGCTATAAACAAAAAAAGAGGGACAATTTTGCAAAACAATATTTCTTACTCTTTGCTAAAATTCAAATCCAAAAAAAATATATAAAAAAACATTTTTTTCATTGGTTTTGGCTGATTTATATTCTTATAATCACAATCGGCGTTTATTGATTGGTTTGCGCAAAAGTTGCCACGTTTACGAATGATGAGAATTAATTTATGATTTTTAGCGGCACTGAGATATTGCGGCGGACATGTTGGACCATTTTGCCACTTTTTTGGGACCATTGGCATTTACACAGCGATCAGTGCTATGAAAATGCACTGATTACTGTGTAAATGCCATAGACAGTGAAAGGGTTAACCTGGAGGGGGCACTCTAAGGGTTAACTGTGTTCCCTCAGTGTGTTCTAACTGTATGGGGGCTGGGCTGCCAGGGGGATGGGAGTGATCACGGCTACCATATACAGGAAGCCTGTGATCACATTCCTTCCCCCTCTGTCAGAACAGAGATCCGTGTTTACATACATGGACCTCCGTTCTCTCACTGCAGGGGGAGCCATCGCGGGTAACCGGCGGAGATCGAATCTGCCCTACCCGCTCCCTGGCCCCCTCCGGAACACAGTGAGCGCGCGAGTGTGCATCCGGTAGTGCGCCACGCTCACAATACTCATTATCGCGGCCACCGTCAGGTGACGGCGGTTTGGGATAACAAACCTCTTTGCCGCCGACAAGCCATGGCGGGCGGTCGGCAAATGGTTAATACCAGGATTCCTGCTGGAATGAACTATAAATAGGACATGGACTTATTTTTGAAATAATATTTATATAATATGTGATTTTTCCTGTCCCGTTTTAAACATGAATTTATGTGAATAGTTATGTTCTCCCCATGCATACCTGGTATGAGATTTGAGTTTCATGATCTTTGGATAGTGTCATTTTTCATCTCATTTCTTTGTAAATGTGTAGATCCAGTGCTGTTTTTACCTTGTTATACGACTGAATGATGTGATTAATTGACCCGCCTCTTGGAGGTGTGCTGTATATGTATAAAAGTTTTTAATTTTCACATTTTCAGTAAGCTGTTATCAAGGCCCTTTTGTGCCAAATGCGTCAGCTTTTGACCCTGTACTGTACCTTATGTTACAATAAAAACCGCATTTGGAAAATATTGGAGTTGCCGGCTACTTTTTGCTTAAACTAATGTCTGTTAGTAAGTTAGTGATGCGTGAGGAGACTGATGGGGTGAGTTGAGGGGTGGAGAGGTAGATTTTTCAGCAGCTACATGCACTGTCCTCAGTCATAATGGTGACGAAATGGCGTTTTTAAATATTTTGCTGGCTACAATTTATTTTTTTTACATCTTGTTCCTGAGTCCACATGTGTTTCACCGCTAACTGCTTGCATAGGTATTTTCACATGGCATATTAACTTCCTAATTGTTGCTAGCTGCACATTTTTTTAAAGGCTTATTGTAATACAGTTCATTATTCTTGGTCAATGTGCATCAGTACAGATGCTTATTATTCCTCTAGGAAGGCATTTAATGGGATGATTTCTAGGCAGGGCATTGTTAGAGACAATAGGGCATTGTTACCACATAATACAAATGGGGGAATTCAATAAATCCATACTGACACATGTGGTGGATTAAGGAAGTTCTTATTAGTGCCACTTTTACAAAATGGCTTTGTTAATGCACCGTATTAAAAAATAACTACATCCAGTTTGTGGATAACAAAACTATAGTCAAGTACTCCAAGTTGGCGTACAGAGACAGGCAGAGTGCCTGTCCCTGTACACAATGTAGCAGAGCAGCAGATTTGCAGCCAATAGTCCTTCCCTGTCACTGGTGGTTAAAGGATGCTGTCGGTTTTACAACCTCCAGATACAAATCCCCCTGCTGCTGTGCTATCAGCTGCACTGAGGTCAACATGGACTCCATATGGACACTCCGGCCTTAGTGCACCTCCACACACAGGGTGTGTCACAAATTTGCATACCTGTCTCCAGATATTAAAGCTTATATGACATTTGTGGTTAGGTTTACATCTACTTTAACTAACTATGCTTGAGTTCTTTGAATTGCAGTGCTGGCGTACATTTTCTTACGTTGCCTGTGTGCACAGATGTGTATACTCTCAAATCCCGATTGATAGCTACTCTCACTCCCCAATTGTCAGTACATGAGATACAGGGTTTACATTAAGTGGATTCTTTCTCTTTTTTTCTTGCTCATAACTTTAAGCTGGAGCTCATTAGAACGCATCAGGCAGTTATTGCTGACAGTCTGTCTAAGATTCTTTTTTTTTATTTTTGGAAAATTAAATGCAAGAACAGTGTGCACCTAAACCACCTTACATGACAGCACTCGCATTAATCTCGCCCCCTATCCCCATAGACTAAATAGAAGATAGGCAGACACCTGCATATTATCTCTAATTAAACTCTTCTGCTGCTGGAAAATTTGACACTGTTGTATCCTCTGTGAACTGTCTTTACTGATGCAAAGTCATAGCAACATAATTCCATTAGTATACTCATCTGTGGCAGCAGGAAAATGCTGTCCTGCCTTTAATTCAGGGGGTATGATCACTTCTAAACATATCACTTACAGCCTTAAAGTGTTTGTTACTCTAAAAAAAAAAAAAAAAAAAAGATCCTGTTCCTTTAAAGCATGAATAACAGCACAGTGCTTGTTCTGTGTAATTTGGCCCTTTGTATAAGCTGAATTACCTGGCTGATCCTGCCTGGTTCTGCTCTCCGCACTGTAAACTGACCACACTTTATCATGGCTGCTGAGCCCTTACACCGCAGTCAGTATACGTGCCTCCATCATGTGCTCTCTCCTCTGTCCTCCTCCCCCCTCCCTCCCTGCCTGTCAGCTCGTAACAGTGTCTGCTCCTCCCCTCACCTCCTGCTGGAATAACTGTAATTTTCAGGCAATCCCCTGTCTTTCATAATGCTGTGTGCCCCGTATCTGCTTTATTAAAAAAATTCCATTCTATACCTTATTTCAGATCGCCGTTTGGCGCTCATGTGACCAGCAGCGGACATGTCGGACATTTTTGACACTTTTTTTTGGACCAATGACATTTATTCAGCGATCAGAAATGTAAATGTCCACTGATTACTGTATAAATGTCATTGGCAGTGAAGGGGTTAACCTGCAGGGGGAGATCTAGGGGTTAACTGTGTTCCCTGGGTGTGTTCTTACTGTGGGGGGGTTGGGCTACCATGGGCATGAGAGATATAACTGATCCCAGTGACAGGGATCAGTAGATCTCCCATGCCCGCACTGTCAGAATGGGGAACCGCCGTGTTTACATCGGTGGTTCCCCGTTCTTTGCCTGTGGGCGCTCATCGCGGCTCGCCAGCGGACATCGGGCACACTCTTCAGGCAGATCACTGCCTTTTTACGGCGATTCGCAGCCAGCATCCACACTGCTGCCGTAAATATGCGGTAGGCAGTGTGGAACGTGTTAAAGACCATTGGCCTTTCATTCCTATTAATAAGAAATAATCTGTCACAGATCAGCAATAATCTTACAGCCTTCTTTGTTTTAGGACTAGGAGGTATAGGAAGTCACGAAAGACCTGGGCCATCAGTTAGAATCCCAATCATGGCACTACCTGCATGGAGTTTGCATGTTCTCCCTGTACATGCGTGGGTCTCCTTCAGGTACTTTGGTTTCTTCCCACACTCCAAAGACTTGCTGATAGGTTTGGTAGGTTAATTTGCTCTTGTCTGAATTGGCCCTAGTATGTGTATTTATCAATGTGGGTTGGGGACTTTAGATTGCAAGCTCCTTGAGGGCAGGGACTGATGTAAAGGTATGATATATGTAAAGCTCTGCATAAATTGATGGCACTATATAAATACCTTTAAGAAGTAAATAAATCAATGGGTTAAATCATTGGAAGGCCTTTGCCAGCTCTTAAAGTTGGTATCACTCTCACAGCTGCAGTAGCAGTTGTGAGCTTGATTTAAACATACCTTGGTAGACAGCTGGTTAATGGCATCCCTAGGCATGTTATGTGCGCAGACACGACAGCTGATTCAAATGAATTGACTGGCATGCCTGCGTTTCCACAAAAAGAAAGGTGCATGCACCTTTTCAAAAAACGTGGCCTGCAGGGAAGTCACATTTTTTTTTTGACTGTGTGATTTCCCTGCAATTACCACACCCGCACATGCAGTGCAATTTTTACATGCTTGAGGGTGCCATTCAGAATGCCATTTGCTCGTTTTTGTGCGCATTCACGTGTTTTGTCATGCGTTTTTGTGTAATTTTCTGCTCAAATGAAAGCATTTTTAAAAATCAAAATAGTATATACAGTATCTCACAAAAGTGAGTACACCCTCACATTTTTGTTAATATTTTATTATATTTTTTTATGTGACAACACTGAAGAAATGACACTTTGATACAATGTAGAGTAATGAGTGTACAGCACATACAAAGAATTGTTGCTCTACATAAAGATGGCCTAGGCTATAAGAAGACTGTCTCTTATACACAT
>BLSH010316628.1:995654-1007292 GCA_018402905.1 Glandirana rugosa
GGACCCCCCCCCCCCGCGTCAAACTTTACAAACGGAGTCCACGACCTACTGGAACAGGGTCGTGACTCGTCTACCTGGTGTTGTGAGTCGGTGGGATTCCTCGGGTAATATATTTATATATGTATATATGTAATATATGTCATAGAGCGTTTTCACTCATGTGGGGAGAGTAAAAACATTTATAAAATAAGATAGAAAAGTGCACTGTTGTGACTGCTTTACTGTGAAACGATGTTACATTTCATCACTCACATGTCGAACATATTGTCGCATTTAAACGACAGGGGAGTTTTATTGAGTTGTGTCGGTAAATACAGATTTGACGACCGTTGTTTGAGAGGGGTGTACTCACTTTTGCGAGATACTGTATATAATGTATATATGTATATATTTATATAATGGGCTCCTTAGGGTGGCTGAGTGTTGTGGTCCATCTGCTCAGTGCTGGGACAAGGTCATCCAGCACCTGAGGCAAACATTTCAAACTGCGCCCCCCCCCCCCAGGTCACGCATGACCAATCATCTTACCTACACTTGATCATTATATCTACATATAGTAACATATATTACTTTTAAAATAATAGATTGGGCCCTGCTTCTAGAGAAAACTGCAGTGTGCAGAAAAATTGGATGTGACTTTCACTGTGCTGGCTATTGGGTGAGGCTTAAAGGGATGCACAATGCAAGGGTTCAGTAGCAAGTGATGCAGAGTCCAGGGGTCAGTAGTGACGCAGAGTTCAGAATTTTAAGATTGGGAAAGGGGGGCATTCAGAAGATCCAAAGATTTTTAGGGTAAGGAGGATCCACTTAAAAGTTTTTTTTTTACTGTTTGTTTACAATATCTACAATACTTTAGTGTGCATGAACTGGGTAGTGGTTTGGAAATATTAACCTGAAAACCAAAAATGAAATATATTGCAGCTTACCAATCATTCGATGTGGTGGCTGCGTTGGTTTTCTTTTTTTAGGCTTTAGGCTCCCACTCTGTATAAAGGAGCACAGGGTGCACAGAAGACAGCAGCACTATCTGTCTAGGGGTAGGGGAGTGTTAGATAAAGATTTAGATACACTAACACATTGAAGCCAAACTCCAGCTCATACTTTATAATTATTTACTGTAACATATTTTGTTTCCCTTTTAGTAAAATGGTTTTACTTAAATATTGTATATGCTGACCATTGTAAGCAACCCCCCCTGCCAGTGGTAAATGGTTTGTCTCATCTTTGTAACTGCAAGTGAGCTTGTTATTTTGAAAAACACCAGACTTGCTGGGAGGATCACCAGATAAAAACAAAAGAAATAAAGTCTAATAAAGAAAACAAATGCAGCCAACACATCTAGGAATTGGTAACCTGCAATATAACAAATGCTTGTTTGTGGGTTTAATGCCACTTTAATGTCTATTTCACACTTGTGACTAGGGATGGGCCGAATGCCCCCGGTTCGGTTCGCACCAGAACATGCGAACAGGCAAAACATTTGTGTGAACATTCGAACACAGTTAAAGTCTATGGGACCTGCACATAAAAAATCAAAAGTGTTCATGTTAAAGGTTTATATGCTATGTTATTGCCATAAAAAGTGTATGGGGACCTGGGTCCTGCCCTAGGGGACATGTATCAATGCAAAAAAAAGTTTTTACATCATTCGTTTTTTCAGGAGCAGTGATTTTAATAATGTTTAACCACTTGCCGACCGCTGATCGGCATCTGACGGCGGCAAAGTGTCTCGTTCCCGCAAATCGCCGTCATACGTCCTTTGCCAGTCTGGCTGGTGAGGGATTGATGCTGCAGGAGAAGGTCAATAGTTTCCCTATTCTTTCCTGCTGCTGGCTAGTTGACACCAACAACTGGATCAGAATTGTGACCATAGGCGTGGGCAGCCTATTGCATTAGGGTGTGCACCACAAAGCTCAAACAAACACGAGTGTGTGTGTGTGTATATATATCAGAAGGGCAGAGGATGGTGTCAGTAGGGCAGAGATAGGTGTCAGTTGTTTATTTTTATTTTATGTTATTTCTTTTTTACAATTTTATTTTTTTATTACTTTTTACAATATTATATTTTGTTATTTTTTTTTTACAATTTTTATTAGGAGTCCTGCTGGGGGAGGGCTTTGGTGAAATATCAGGGGTCTAAACAAACCCCTGATGTCTCACATTTGAGACAGAGAAAGAGACTGAGGACAGAGATTCCCCAGTACCTTTCTCTGCAGCCAGGCAGCAGGGAGAATCTGCACAGTACAGGGTGATTAGGGTGTGCCCGGGCACACCTGCCACCCTATGTGCGCACGCCTATGATTGTGACATAATGTACTTTGAGTTTGGTTTGCTAGGAGTTAAGTCATCCTGACAGTTTAATCTGTTACTATATTCCAGGTAGTCTCTAGGCCAATTCAGAACATACTGTAAATCACTAGGCTATGGAAAACAGAATCCACCATACCACACTTCAGCACTCCTCTACTTTCTGTTCATCTGTTCCAAGTCACCATGAGAAAGAGAATGAGGAGGTCTTGCTCTGGCACAAGGAGCTCTGATTCCCAACAAGGTCCATGGCATTTACAGCTTGCTGAAATTATGTATTTCTACAGCTAGAATCTCCCAGCCTTTATGCCCAGCACTGCCCCAGTCTGCACATGTAGGGGGCTCTATGCTTACCCCTCAGGACATCCCCATCTCTGCTGACAATGTCGGGCCATCAGAGCAGCTCTGCACCTTTCCTGTGCTTGCACTGAGCTGTAATTTAGGCTTGATTCACACTAGTGCGTTTTTTGATGCAGTTTGCAGAAATGCAGGGAATTTTTTCAACATGGGTTCCTATGGAACATGTTCACATCAGTGCAATTTTGTGCCTCTGCGTTTTTGGAAAGGGTCGGGGGCTTTGTTCTCGCAAAAAACAGCATTTTGCATATAATGGACTTCTATCAGTATAGACCCCCTTCAGTGCAGATCCCCCTCTATCAGTATAGACCCCCTGTTCCCTCCCATAGTGCCTCCCCAGCACATGTCGTCTTACCACCCCCTTCACTCCTCCATTGTTTTTTAACTAGCTCCCCCCTTCCTGGCTACTGTCCCCCTGTTCTGTCCATTTACACTACAATACACAGTACAGACCTCAGGGCAGCACGGGATATGCACAGCTATGTGTGTCGCTCGGACTCGGATACATAAACAGAGAGGAGGGGGAGGTGGAGGTGGGTCTGGGCTGCTCCTCTCTGCTGTGTGAGCCAGTGAGACAGCCAGACGCAGTCCAGTGTAGGGGTGCACTGTAAGCCGCGCTGATGCCCACAGGTGTCACCCCTCTGGCGGGTGTCACCCGGGTGCGGCTCACACCCCCCGCCCCCCCCCCCTAGCAACGCCACTGTACACAGGTGTACAGCAGAACAAAGATCGGTATCGCAGGGCTACATGGGGGTGGAAACTGATGAAGTTAATGTATCACATTAACAGGCTGGTGATTGGTTGCTAGGATTGTCCAGCAACCAATCAATTGCTGTTTAATGTAAAAAGTATACTCCAGCAGTTCCTGCCCCCATCCAGCTATGTGATACTGGCTGCTCATCGTCCTCTTCATTGGACAACAGTGAAAATGAATCAATCACGGGCACTGACGGGGTGGATATTAAGCGGTGGCGGCCCGGGTGCGGCCCATGGGCCACGGGTTGCCGACCCCTGGGTTAGAAGTTAAGGGTAAATTATTTATTTATTATCACTTACCTAGCAACAAAGATGCAACAGCTAATAGTTTTCTCTATTGGCTAATAAAAAAAGGGCAAAGCTCAAAAATGCTGTATAAAAATATGCAAGCCGCGCATAAAACTTGGAAAATAAGCTGTGAATGCAGCCTTACAGGTAATAATAATACTGGTGGGATTCCTGGTGGGATTCCTTTAACTTAACTTAAGCAAATTTGTGTCTAGTGTATTTATTAAGTTTACCACATGGTGGCAGTGTAATACTGCAAGTTGGCAGACTAGCTCGCATTTCTTTTTAGAAAAAAAACAATGTATAGGTACCTATATGCAAAATTAATTTATGTTTTTTTGTACAGTACTGTGCAAACGTTTTAGCATAGCTCCCAACTGTACCTGATTTCGAGGGACTGTCCCTGATTTGGAATTAATTCCTTCTGCCCCTCTTTCCTCCTCCATAGTCCCTCATTTTGGTCTGGCCTATATAGTTGTATATCAAATACACGTTTTATCTTTCAAAAAATGTTTCCCAGTGTTAAACCTTTCATTCAATTTCTAAATTGTTGCATTTGTAGATTTCAAAAGAGTTTAAAGGATTAGTAGTGGTAAAAAAAAACACTTGTGCGTTTAACTAATTCTAGTTTAAGGGGGTGTGGCAGGGAATGCGTCCTATGCCTATATACTTTGTCTAATAGGTGTCCCTCGTTTCCATCTCAAAAAGTTGGAAGGTATGGTTTTAGGCAGGTGTGAAAAAATGCTGTAAATTCAAAATGCTTTATCAATTAACAAAATGAAAATGAATTAAAAAGAAGAGAAATCCAAATCAAATCAATATTTGGTGTGACCACCCTTTGCCTTTAAACAGCATCAATTCTTCAATGCTTCTAGGTATACTGTACTTGCACACCGTTTTTGATGGAACTCAGCAGGTAGGTTGTTCCAAACACCTTGGGGAACTAACCACAGATCTTCTTTGGATGTAGGCTGCCTCAATTCCTTCTGTCTCTTCTTGTAATCCTAGACAGGCTCGATGGGGTTGAGATCAGGGCTCTGTGGGGTATAAACCTTGACTTCTAGGCCTCCTTGTTCTTCTTTACGCTAAGGAGAGTTCCTAATGACATTGACAACATGTTTGGGGTCATTGTCCTGTTGCAGAATAAATTTGGAGCCAAGTACATGCCTTCCTGATGGAATGGCATTGTGAATAAATATCTGTCTCTATTTCTGAGCATTGAGGACATCATAGATCCTGTCCAAATCTCCAACTTAATTTGCAGAAATGCAACACCAAACTTGCAAGGAACCTCCACCATGCTTCACTGTTGCCTGCAGACACTCATTCGGTATAGCTCTAGCATCCGTGCAGAGTGGGGGCTTCCTCTAGTAATGACACAGTCCCAGTCTCTGCCCTCCCTGATCCTCTCTTGTGTCTCTAAGCTGTAAGCCCAAGGCCTCTGCTCCAGCTACCAGCCAGTCTGGACGGGGGATGTGGTTATGCTAAACTCCCACAACAGAAAGACTGTGCTATTCAAAGGGCAGCACAGGCAGATATCACTCCTTTCTCCTCCCCTGGGAGCTGTAGTTCATTGAGTAATGGAAGTCCACAATAACTCTCCCTTCCTGGACTTCAATTGCTACACTACATTGTAGCCAGCGGCAGCAGTGCACTGAAGTCCAGCTTCTCGGTTTGGTCACAGGTAGAGTTGAGCGAACCCGAACTGTAAAGTTCGGGTCCGTACCGAACTTTGGGGTGTCCGTGACCCGGACCCGAACCCGGACATTTGAAAAAAAGTTTTTCTTTTGGGTTCTGGGTTCCGGTATTTGATCCCGCCTGTTGAATAGCTGTAGGGCAGCCAATCAACAAGCGTTTCACTGGTTTGCCCTTAGAAGCCATCACAGCCATGCCTACTAATGGCATGGCTGTGATTGGCCAGTGCATCATGTGACCCAGCCTCTTTATAAGCTGGAGTCACTTAGTGTTGCATGTCACATGATCTCTGGGTAGTGTAGGGAGAGGATGCTGCCAGCGCTGTGAGGGACAGATTGCAGATTTAATAACATCTCATCCTGCATTACAGAACGATCTGATTGTGGACTAGGTAGAGATTACTACTACTACTGCTTTTAGGGACAGCTTGCAGATCTAATAACATCTCATCCTGCATTATAGAACGATCTGACTGGACTAGGTAGAGTCTACTGCTTAGAGGGACAGATTATTGTTCTAAAATCATCTTCTAGTTCTATATGGTCAGGTTCCTGCTGTTGCTGTAAGGGACAGATTATTGTTCTAAAATCATTTTTCTTCCTTTTGCAGCCCTCTAGCACTTTCCAGGACTTTTTTACAGTCATTTTTGTGCCGAAAAGTTTGGGTCCCCATTGACTTCAATGGGGTTTGGGTCAAGTTCGGTACCGGACCCGAACTTTTTCGTGAAGTTTGGCCGAACCCTCCGAACCCGAACATCCAGGTGTTCGCTCAACTCTAGTCACAGGTCAAGTACACTGCAGATAGTGTTACGACTTGCAGGAAAGTACTTGGCTATACGTGATATGTATGTTTGTAAATTGAACAAGTTAAAGAGAATATTATCATGATAAAAAGATTGTGCCTGGGCATTGCTACACCTAGGTCATGCACCCTGGTCTGCTGCTCAGCCACTCTGGTCTGACAACCGCAAGCCAGGCGCTGGAGTCTACGTGAACTTAGCTTATGAATACCTTAACTTTTCTCCCAGCTCCTTTAACTGCCAGGAGGGAAACAAAGTACCTAGTACATACAGACATGGCTCAGGACTTCTTGGTCCAAGCTGCTGAGTGGAGTCAGGTGGGAGCAAAGGAAAAGTAGGTATTGATAGCTAGTAGGGGATGACAGTAAAGTAAAACTGTTACTTTTCCGTCTATGGGCAACGCACAGGTTTACTTTAATTCAGTAGTCTAATAGCCGGCAGCTCTCCAGTAACCTCTGACAGTTTGTGTCTACACAGTACAAAATTGGTACCTGTAAAACAATCACTCCAACACATTTTGCTGTAATTTAAAATAGATCACTCAAACCTCACAGTAGCTTTAAAGCTTTAACCACTTAAGGACTAAGCCTCTTTTTGAGATTTGGTGTTTACAAGTTAAAACCTGTTTTTTTTTGCTAGAAAATTACTTAGAACCCCCAAACATTATATATTTTTTTTCTGACATCCTAGAGAATAAAATGGCAGTTGTTGCAATACTTTTTGTCAGCGCAGCGGTCTTACAAGCGCAATTTTTTTGGAAAATATACACTTTTTTGAATTAAAAAATAAGACAGCAGTAAAATTAGCCCAATCTTTTTCTATATTGTGAAACATAATGTTACACTGAGTAAATTGATACCCAACATGTCATGCTTCAAAATTGCACCCACTCATGGAATGGCGACAAACTTTGGCACCTAAAAATCTTCATTGACGATGTTTAAACATTTCTACAGGTTACCAGTTTTATGTTACAGAGGAGGTCTAGTGCTAGAATTATTGCTCTCACTCTAACGATCACGGTAATACCTCACATGTGTGGTTTGAACACAGTTTTCATATGCGGACGCGACTTACATAGAAACATACAAACATAGAAAAGTGACGGCAGAAAAAGACTGAGTAGTCCATTGAGTCTGCCCCTTTTTATTTATTTATTTATTTATTTATTTTTTTATATATTTTTTTTTTTTTACATTAACCTTGTTGTCTGACTATGGATTTATGTTTATCCCAAGCATGTTTGAAACCATTTACTGTTGACTGTCTCACAACCTCTGTTGGTAGTTTATTCCAATCATCAACCACCCTTTCAGTAAAATAATACTTTCTAAGATTAGTTTTGAACTTCCCCCCAGTTAGTTTGAGGTCATGTCCCTGTGTTCTTGATTTTGGTTTCATATTGAAAAGACTGCCCTCCTGAACCTTATTCACCCCTTGATGTATTTAAAGGTTTCAATCATGTCTCCCCTCTCCCTTCTTTCCTCCAGACTGTACATATTAAGTTCCTGAAGTCGCTCTTGATATGTTTTATCCCCCAGACCTTTCACCATTTTTGTTACCCGTCTCTGAACTCGTTCTATTTTATCAATATCTTTTTGTAAGTGAGGCCTCCAGAACTGGGCACAGTATTCTAAGTGAGGTCTCACTAAAGATCTATATAGAGGAATCAGAACCTCCTTCCTCCTGCTGGTGATCCCTCTACTTATACATCCCAGAATTCTATTTGCTTTTCCCACTGCCTGGTTACACTGTTTGCTCATTTTGCAATCATCTGAAATAAGCACCCCCAAATCTTTTTCTTCTGTAGTGCTGGATAACACTGTACCCCCAATGCTGTACTCTCTAAGCGGATTCTTTTTCCCTAAATGCATTATTTTACATTTAGAAATATTGAACTGCAGTCTCCACTGCTTTGACCAATCTTCCAGCAATGCCAAATCATGTTCCATGTTACAGACACCTCCAGGGATAGCAACCCTATTACACACCTTTGTATCATCAGCAAAGAGACGTATGCTTATGCATACTTACATATGCATTCGTTTTGGCGCATGAGCTTGGTGGGGTGCTTTAAATTTTTTTCTTATTTATTTTACTTTTTATTTTTATTTTTACACTGTCCTTTTTTTAAAAAAATGAAAAAAAAAAAACATGACAGGACCTCTTTACTATGATATCTGGGGTCAAAAAGACCTCAGATCTCACATTTAGACTTAAATGCAATAATAAATAAATGTAATTTGAAAAAAAAAAATTCCCCTTTAAGAGCATTGGCTGGAAATGACGTTTGACGTTGATTCTGCCATTCAATGTTATGGAGCTGAGTGGGGGCCATCTTTCCCTCACGCGGCATCCAGTCTCTCACGGAAGAGGACGCGGTCGGCTCCGTTAAGCGGAGGAGACGACTGGAGCGCGGTGGGGGGGCACCTCTCCCGCCGCCGATAAAAGTGATCTTGTGGTGAATCCACCGCAGATACCACTTTTATCTGAAAGCCAGCCGTCCGCCAAATCATCTATTTGCTGCCATAACAGTGGTATTCCACAGATTAAACAGCCGCTGGTCGTTAAGTAGTTAATATAATTTTTCAAAAGTTGTTTTTGTAGCGCCCCCATAGTGTAGGCATTTTTGTGAGATAGATTTTTTTTTTCTTGCAGTAGAGGCAAAATTTAGTCAGGCCTAACTGTAAGAGCAGCAATACCTTGGTGTTGTGTTTTTTTTTGCTGACAGCTCTATAGGAGCATAGGATAGGAGCTCACAAGGTTTCTCGATTATGACTGGAAGAGCAGGCCTGAATGTTTTGATCTGGGCTTGGGGAGTGGCTCAGGGAGGATTGAGGATTGAGTTGATTCAACAGATGAGGTCAGTAGAACCTCCCACTTCTTTCTAGAAACTGGAAGTAGGTTTGTAGTCAGAGAGTTTGGAGGAAGGTGGAGCCATCTGGAGTGTTCTAAGGAGCCCTGACCAATCCCCAATCAGGATTGGCAGGGGGCAGACCTCCTAAAATACTCAGGATCAGCCCAACCTGGGAGGAGTTGTCGGGAGTGGAAGTCTGAAGATGTAGCAGAGGTGCTGTGGAGGCCTCTTCCTGGGAGGAAGCCCCCAGTCTGGGGGGGGGGGTGACCTTGAGGCCTGGACGTTCGGGTGCAGCTAGGAGTAGAGGTGATTCCTGGAGTCGCACAAAGGAACAGGAGAGCAGCAGAGGTGCTACTGAGAGACTTTAAAGTGGTCCAATGGAGTCAGTGAGTGACAGACCCTGGGAGCTGGAGGAGAAAGTGCTGGAACAGTCTGGGAGTGTAATAGTGGACAGTCTCTGAAGCCTTGGGAGCCAATCAGGGGAAGGAGTGTCACTGTGAGGTAAGCAGGTCGATGGGACCTGGAGGAGGGATGGGCTGGGAGTTGTAGTCCATCAAAGGCCCGGCTAGCACCAACATACTAAGCTACAGTTTGAGGGGTCCAAGACCCTGGCCTGTAACGGGTGGTCCGGAGGCCCTGCTGGCAGTTTGCAGGCCTCACTATGTGCTAGCTGCGGTGAAGAGAAAGGAGTAAAGAAGCTTGATAAATTTCCTTTCAAGCTGGGAACCAAGTGATGTGCTGGAGAGAGAGAATGGTGAGCAGAAACTTTCAGTGAGCTGAGTACTGGAGAGAGTTGTGAGGAGTAACGGTCTGCAGGAGGATAGTCTGCAGGGCAGGTGTGCACATACAGGATTGTATATGGAAGTTGTCTAAAATAATTTCTGGGGTATCCCACAGTCACCTCTTTTCCCCATCCAAGTTATTTCCCCTGAATAAAACAACAAAAACAAGAGCCGGCCTGGTCAGTGTCTACGGATGTGTGAGATATGGTGGGATTGAGGGTAGCTATCAGGTGAACCACAACTAATGCTACTCCCAAGGGAGCACAAGTCTTACAACTTTTGTTGTGCTGTTACCTTGTGATGGAGACTACCAGCAGCCTTGCAGACTCACATTGTGCAAGCAATGTTGATTTTGTTCGCTATTGGTCTAGAGCAGTGTTTCTCAACCTTCAAGTCAAGTTTTCAGTCAAGGCACCCTTTAAAAAATCATGGACAATCTCAAGTCATCCCATTCTAAAATGTAAAAACTATTCTAATAGAATTCTAATATTTACACAATGCAGCTAAATCCCCAAGTCCAAGTAGGACACTCAGTGTTAGAGGTGATTTATTCTTCCAAAGCAAATACACTTTTGTAACCTGGCACTGACTAGTAGTCCAATGTTTCTCCATCATTCAGCTAATGTGACCCCACCACTGATGGAGAGGGGAAGGGGGTCAAGCAAGGGTGCTATGCAGGCGACTGACATCCTCCGTAACAATTGATGATGTCATCAGTCGTTAGGACGCCGGCAGCTAGAAGGTTGTAATGGTGCACAATGACAACCTGCGACTTAGTGTACCTAAAAGGCAGTCTTCATCTATACATACCTCCCAACTTTTTGAGATGGGAGCGAGGGACATCTATTAGCAAATGTATGTAGACGTAGGACACACCCCTTGCCACGCCCCCTTAAAGGAGAATTATACACAAAAAATATTCGTTAAATTCACAAGTGCTTCATTTTTACCACTACTTTTCCTTTATATTGGCTTTTGAAGTTTATAAATGCAGCAATTTAGTAATTGGGTGGAAAATTTAGCACTGGGAAACACTTTTTGATTGATAAATAGTGCATTTTATATACAACTTTATAGATCAGACCAAAATGAGGGACAAATGAGAAGGACAGGGACAGTTGTGAGCTATGTCTATACACCGGCTTGTATACAATTTTTAGGCATTTTTTTTTGGAATTTTGCTAAGGCACCCCTTTAGACACCTCAAGGCACCCCAGGATACTTGGGCACCCTGGTTGAAAGAGGCTGGTCTAGAGAAATGATTTGCAGCTGACATTGGCAGACATGTAGACAAAAAAACGGAAAATTGTATACTCACCTTTCCGTAATTTTCCTTTCCTGGTGCATCTTCATGGCAGCATACACATGGGTTGTGGCTCCGCCCCCACAACATGATAGGACTGGTTAACTATAAATCAAAGACAGACCCGGCTCACCGCATTCTCTGTAACTCTCACCAATTTGGGCGGGAATCTGTATGCTGCCATGAAGATGCACCAGGAAAGGAAAATTACGGAAAGGTGAGTATACAATTTTCCGTTTTCCTGGTGCATCATGGCAGCATACACATGGGACTTAACTCGCCATATGGGAGGGTGCAAGAAAAATTTTGTAATGATCAGAAGCGCAATTATGCACCATGAATTTTCCAAATTTTACTGTCATGAGCCGGGTTCACTTAAAGTGTAATAAAGGTGTTTCCTGGGAGGACCATATTGCTGACTTGCAAATAGCCTCAGGAGACACTCAGCACTGAGCTTTGCATTGAGCTGGCATTGCCCTGGTTGAATGTGCTCT
>BLSH010316628.1:1019612-1043058 GCA_018402905.1 Glandirana rugosa
TTCACAGACATAATATTTGATGTTAAAGTCGATATACGATAATTCTGACGGCGAGGAGGGGAGGAGGGCTGACTACAGTTCACAGACGCCACCTCTGTACCCCCCTTTTCCACAGCCACCTCTGTACCCCCCCTCGCACACAGCCACCTCTGTAACTTCCTGTTCACAAAAGTGTCTGTATTATTATACAATTTCAGCTATATGCTATTAAGACTTTGATGACGCACTGGCTGCATCTCTCCTCTTGCCCTCCTCCTGAATGACTGACGTCATTCCTCGCGGCCTCTCTCTCTTCTCCTCATCTGACAATTGCAGCGGACGGGCCCGAGAATGACATCAGTCGGGAGGAGGGGAGGAGCGGCAGTCTTAATAGCATATAGCTGAAATTGTAGTTTATAATACAGACACTTTTCCTGAGCCATTTGAACGCAGGCCGGGTGCACTGACAGGCCGGAGAATTAATCACGGGTAGAGTTAGGCGAACACCTGGACGTTCGGGTTTGGTGGGTCCGAACGAACTTTGGGAAAAGGTCCGGGTTCGGCACGAACGTTGCCCGAACTTTATCCCGGACCCCGAACCCCATTGAAGTCAATGGGGACCCTAACTTTTAGGCACAAAAATGGCTGTAACAAAGTCCTGGCAAGTGCTAGAGGGCTGCAAAAGGAAGTAAAATGGGGGTAAGAGTAGGGCAAGTGCCCTACAAAAAAATGGGGATAGGGAAAATAAATTAAAATCAAATAAAAAAAAAATGGGAAGGGGGGTAGATGTGGAGTAGGAGCCTAGAGCTTTACTAGGCCGTGACCGTGGCAGTGTAGGTGGAAGTGGCGGTGATCGAGGAGGAGGAGGAGGTAGCCAACGCTGTTTTTTTTTGTTTATAATTGGTGTAGCCCCCAAAATATTGAGGCCTATTAAAAAAAACAAGTATACGAATGGCTGTGTGAGTCCGGTCAAATGTTTATTCTGCACAAGGTACAGACAAGTCTTGTGGGATCCATGCCTGGTTCATTTTAATAAAGGTTAGCTGTGGACAGGCGGCTGCGCTTGTCTGTGATAACGCCCCCTGCCGTGCTAAACACACTTTCAGACAATACACTGGCTGCAGGGCAGGCCAGCACCTCCAAGGCATAAAGGGCAAGCTCAGGCCATGTGGCCAATTTTGAGACCCAGAAGTTGAATGGGGCAGACCCATCAGTCAGTAAGTGTAGGCGTGTGCACACATACTCTTGCACCATGTTGCTGAAATGCTGCCTCCTACTAAGAAGTTGTGTATCGGCTTGTTGTGGCGGGCTGCTGACAAAGCTTTGCCACATTTTGGCCATGCTAATCCTGCCTTCTGAGGTGCTGGCGGTGGCACAGCTGCGTTGGTGGCCTCTTCCTCCTCCTCCTCCTCTGCCTTCGCCTTGTGCTTTCACTGAGCCCCCGGTGTCATTTGGGAATGCCCTCAGCAGCGCCTCTACCAATGTGCGCTTGTAGTCGCGCATCTTCCTCTCAAGCTCCAGTGAGGGAATTAAGGACGGCACGTTGTCCTTGTAACGGGGATCCAGCAGGGTGGCCACCCAGTAATCAGAAGAAGTTACAATGTGGGCAACTCGGCTGTCGTTGCGCAGGCACTGCAGCATGTAGTTGGCCTTGTGCCAGGCTGCCCAGAGGCAAAGACAAGCTGTCCTCTGTGGGAGGTATATCATCTGTGTCCTCTGTATTCCTGCAGCCATGCTGCAGTGATGCCCATGAGCTGCGTTGGGTGCCACCCTCCTGCGATTCCGCCTCCTCCTCCTCATCTTCCTCGTCCTCCTCGTCCTCCAGAACTGTGCCCTGGCTTGAATATTTTTGACCTGGCCTATGCTGGTGCAGGAACCCACCCTCCGAGCCACTTGCGAATGACTGTCCTGATAACTGTGTAAATGACCCCTCTTCCTCCTCCTCATCCTCCTGTGCCACATCCTCTTCCATCATGGCCCAACGTGTTTTTTCAAGGAGACATAGAAGTGGGATAGTAACGCTGAGAACAGCGTCATCGGCACTGGCCATGTTGGTGGAGTACTCAAAACACCGCAATACGCTACATAGGTCTCGCATGGAGGCCCACTCGTTGGTGGTGAAGTGTTGCTGTTCCGCAGAGCGACTGACCCGTGCGTGCTCCAGCTGAAACTCCACTATTGCCTGCTGCTACTTGCACCACTGCCCTCCTTGTCAGTCTGCACACTGAGGCAAGCTGCAGCGGTTGGCACCTGTGTTTCATCATCATCAGAGACGTGCTGCGCTGGTGTTTCCATGTCCTCATCCTGCAACAGAAGTGGTTGGGCATCAGTGCGCTTAATGTCTTCCACTTCTGGGGCAGCGCTATATGGATGGCCCATGGAAAGCACACCAGGAGAGTCATCAAAAAGCATAAGAGTCTCTTGCAGGACTTGGGGCTCAGACTGCTTGGCTAATTTACAAGGGGCTGAGGTGAAAGACAGATGGCCATGGGGTTCAGGTGCCAACTCTGAGCTTTCATCAAGGGACCGGGAGGGAGACAATGTGAAGGAACTGGTGGCATTGTCAGCCACCCAATCTACTATCACCTGTACTTGTTCTTTCCTCACCAATCGTTGAGGGGTATTCGGCCTACCATATACCAGTGAAGGTTCTGTTGGCTACCTGAGGAAGGTGTTTCCCTTGTGCGTGTAGCTGGCACACCTCGACCACGTCCTCTCCTTCCAACAGGAGGTTCACCAACACCACCAACACCAGCAGCACCAGCATCACCAGCAGCACCATGGCCACATCCCTTATTTGCTCTCCTTATTGTGCCCGCAAATGTACTATGTAGCCCTATGTAAGTATTTATTGATACTAATTAATTTTTTGAAAACACCAACGTAGAAGGACTTTTTATTTTGGTGCAACAGCTGGAAGCTCTCCCTTTAGAACTAGGAGAGGATTTTTGAACAATAATGTGTCACTTACAGCAACAGCTAGAACCTCTCCCTTTAGAACTAGGAGATGATTTTTGAACAATAATGTGTCACTTACTGCAACAGCTGGAACATGGCCCTATAGGAGTAGGCAATGATTTTTGAACAATAATCTGTCCCTCTAAGCAACAGCTGGAAGCTCTCCCTTTAGAACTAGGAGATGAGTTTTGAACAATAATGTGTCACTTACAGCAACAGCTGGGACCTGGCCCTATAAGAGTAGGCAATGATTTTTGAACAATAATCTGTCCCTCTAAGCAACAGCTGGAAGCTCTCCCTTTAGAACTAGGAGATGATTTTTGAACAATAATGTGTCAATTACAGCAACAGCTGGAACCTGGCCCTATAGGAGTAGGCAATGATTTTTGAACAATAATCTGTCCCTCTAAGCAGAAGCCTCTACCTAGTGCAGTCAGATCGTTGTGTAATGCAGGGTTTGATCTGCAATCTGTCACACAAAGCAGCAGTATGTGAAATCTCAAATTACTCCCACAATCTGATCGTTGTGTACGATCGTAACGATTGTTATGTGATGCAGGGTTTGATCTGCAATCTGTCACTCAAAGCAGCAGTATGTGAAATCTCA
Organism: Glandirana rugosa; assembly: GCA_018402905.1. Classification (NCBI taxonomy): domain Eukaryota; kingdom Metazoa; phylum Chordata; class Amphibia; order Anura; family Ranidae; genus Glandirana; species Glandirana rugosa. Next base: position 1,023,157 of record BLSH010316628.1, read on the forward strand.
AATTACTCCCACAATCTGATCGTTGTGTATGATCGTAGCGATCGTTGTGTTATGCAGGGTTTGATCTGCAATCTGTCACTCAAAGCAGCAGTATGTGAAATATCAAATTTCTGCAATCTGTCCCTCAGAGCAACAGTAGTAGTAATCTCAGGATGCAGGATCAGATGTTAAAATGTCTGCAATCTGTCCCTCACAAAAACACTGGCAGCTTCCTCTCCCTATACTAGTCAGAGTCTCAGAGAGCATGTGACTGCAGCATCAAGTGACTCCAGCTTATATAGAGGCTGGGTCACATCATGCACTGGCCAATCACAGCCATGCCATTGGTAGGCATGGCTGTGAGGGCTTCTAAGGGCAAACCAGTGAAATGCTTGTTGATTGGCTGCCCTGCAGCTATTCAACATGAGTGATCAATTACCAGAACCCAGAACCCGAACCCGAGCCTTTTTTGAAATGTCTGTGTTCGGGTCCGGGTCCCGGACACCCCAAAGTTCAGTACGGACCCGAACGTTACAGTCCAGGTTCGCTCAACACTAATCACGGTCACTGACTGGCCGGAGACTTATAGTGTGGGTTGCCGACCCCTGCTGTAAGTATTTACTGTTGGCTTTGCAGGTTTTAGTTTTTACATATAGTGACAGGGTTGCTTTAAGGGTATTTGGAGATATATGTTTACAACAGAAAAACCTATTATAAAGGAGAAAAACATAATTTTATCATCCTCATATGTTTTGGGGGTGCTAAAGTTCTGTCAGGACCTGTATATTAACCCAGGACCTCTGGTGTTTCTGGCAGTAGCTCTTCTTGCTGAGGCCACCTGAGATGCTGGAAAGCTCCCTGCCTGATCTCTTGGGCAAACTTACTTTCTATCTAGCCTCTGGTAACTATCCTTGCTCCTCTCAAGAACTTCCTATTTAAGCCATGCCTTTGCACTTTGTTTTCCCAATTACCGTGTTCTTCTCCAGCCGATATCATGCTCATTATGCTCCTGATGCCATCCCAATCTTTATTACCATTCGTTACTGACCTTTGGCTTGTTCCTAGACTACGCTTCGACTTGATCTCAACTTGCAACCACGTGTTACCAACCTTTGGCTTGTTCCTTGACTATACTTCTGCTTGATCCAAGCCTGGGGCTGGGGGGGTTAGGTTTGGGGAAGAGTTAAAGTGGTTCTAAAGGCTCAAGGTTTTTTACCTTCAAGGTAAAAAATAGGGATGCACTGATACACCGATACAATTTTTTAACAGAGTACGAGTACTGATACTATTTTTCAGGTTCTCACTGATACCAATTACCGGTACATATCACCTAGGAAGAGGGGTGGTTTGGGAGGTGGGGGTTGTTATTATTGGCTGAGCATTGCAATTAAGCTCAGGAAGCTTGCATGCAGAGGATGGTTTACTTTCATGGAGGAATATATTACACACCTTTTATCATAGCTAGAAAGAGTACAAACAAGTACATACAGTATATTGAGGAAAGACAAGCACTTCCTCTGGTTACCTTACCATAGAATACACATTATAACACTGCAGTGCCACCTGCTGGATAGAAAGGTATAATGCAGTATCTCACAAAGTGAGTACACCCCTCACATTTTTGTAAAGTAGTGAGTGTACAGATTGTATAACAGTGTACATTTTCTGTCCCCTCAAAATAACTCAACATACAGCCATTAATGTCTAAACCGCTGGCAACAAAAGTGAGTGAACCCCTAAGTGAAAATGTCCAAATTGGGCCCAAAGTGTCAATATTTTGTGTGGCCACCATTATTTTCCAGCACTGCCTTAATCCTCTTGGACATGTAGTTCACCAGAGCTTCACAGGTTGCCACTGGGGAGTCCTCTTCCACGCTTCCTTGATGATATCACAGAGCTGGTGGATGTTACAGACCTTGCATTCCTCCACCTTCTGTTTGAGGATGCCCCACAGATGCTCAATAGGGTTTGGGTCTGGAGACATGCTTGGCCAGTCCATCACCTTTATCCTCAGCTTCTTTAGCAAGGCAGTGGTCGTCTTGGAGGTGTGTTTGGGGTCATTATCATGTTGGAATATTGCCCTGCGACCCAGTCTCCGAAGGGATGGGTTCATGCTCTTCTTCAGTATGTCACAGTACAGTAGAGCAACAATTCTTTTTTTCAGATCCTCAGAGAGTTCTTTGCCATGTGGTGCCATGTTGAACTTCCAGTGACCAGTATGAGAGAGTGAGAGCGATAACACCAAATTTAACACACCTGCTCCCCATTCACACCTGAGACCTTGTAACACTAATGAGTCACATGACACCGGGGAGGGAAATTGGCTAATTGGGTGCCAATTTGGACATTTTCACTTCAGGGGTGTATTCACTTTTGTTGCCAGCGGTTTAGACATTAATGGCTGTGTCTTGAATTATTTTGAAAGGACAGCAAATTTACACTGTTACACAAGCTGTACACTCACTACTTTACACTGTAGAAAAGATATAATAAGATATTTACAAAAATGTGAGGGGTGTACTCACTTTTGTGAGATACTTTATATATATATAGTTTTGTTTATATAGAAAGCTACTTGCAGTTACTTCTTCCAACACCCCTTCTCAACAGCATGTGCTTTGTCAAATTATGTTCAGCTTCTTCTGGAAATAACTATGACTTTCCTTCAACAAAGTCTTGGTGAGTGCATCAGCAATCATTTCCCCTGACGGGCAATATTGAATGTCAATAACACCTTACTCTTGATTGTCCATCAGTAGGTGATACTTGACGTCCATGTGTTTGGTTCTAGGATTGACCCTTTCGGAACCTTTCTGATACATCCCTGGTTGTCTTCAAAAATGGGAATTGGTTTTGACAGGTCTATCCCAATGTCCACAAAAAGTTGACAAATCCATATTGCTTCTTGACATGCGTGTGCTGCTGCAATGTACTATGCTTCAGTTGAATATAGAGTGACAGTTGCTTACTTTTGACTAGACCAACTTATGGTTCCTTCCCCATACTGCAAGGTAATTCCACTTGTGGATTTGAGGTCTGTGCAGTCCCAATCAGCATCCACATATCCGACCAGTTCTGGATCTCATGTTGCTGGTAACCTTAACTTCATCTGAATTGTTCCTTTGAGGTACTGCATCACTCTCTTCACTGCATTCCAGTCACGCTAACAGGGAGCTGAAACTTTCCTGCATAGTATGCCCTTCATAGCTTTCAGGGATCAGTGTTTCTGGTGATGGGCTCTCATCAAAATAAACTACTATGGCCACTATGGCTTATTGTCACTTTGTCAGTCTTTGGATGTAGCATTCTGTAACCCTCAGTTTGCTTACTGTAGCCTACTAGAATGCCCTCTATGGCTCTGTTCTCCAGCTTGGATTGCTTTTCACTTGGAATATAGGCATATACTTTACGTCCAAACACTCTGATGTGCCCTAAGCTAGGCTTTGATCCATGCCACATTTCGAATAGTACTTGTAATGGCTCTTGAGGGTAGTCTATTCTGTAGGTAGGTTGCAATCATGATTGCTTCTCCCCAGTACTTGTGAGGTAGGTTGACATCCGACAACATGCACCTGGCCATTTCTATAACAGTGCGATATTTCCTTTCTGCTACACCATTTTGTTCAGGAGTGTATGGTGTGGTTGTCTGGTGTGCTATTCCTTGTCTCTTCAGGTATTAGGCCACTTCTTTGCTTATGTATTCTCCTCCATTGTCGGTGTGTATTATTCCTGGTTTGCGTTGGAATTTGTTGCTGGACATGGCAACGAACTCTTGAAGTTTCTCTGATGTTTCATTCTTGAGTTTCATCAGATAAGTAGTTGTGTACCTGGAATAAACATCAATGAAAGTCTGCTTTGACTCTTTCTTTTGTGGATAGCTGTACCTTTCGCTGTTCGGTTTTACAGATAGAACAGACCCTTTTTAAGTGACTGGTCCTTTCACAGCGAAAACAGGCTCTGCTTTCTTTGTTGTGCTTTGTGCCTTTGCACATCTTAAGAGCTTTGTCATCAGATTTTCTTTCCTTCTGTCATATATATTGAATAATTTGCCTTTGACATATTCTAGTATTAGTTCCTGCTTGGGTCTGGTTTCCTAAGCATTAATAAGAGCAGTATATGTCTCTGGAAGGCTGCAGAGAAGCAGGGCAACAATATGGTTATCTTTGATGTCCTCTCCGATGGTCACACATTTGCTGGCCTTCTTCTAGTCTCATCTTATAAAATCTTCTTCGCAAGAACAGCTCACTGTTGAGGCTTGAACTCTCATGCAGTTTCTGTAAGTAAGTCCACATACATTTGGTCATTTTCTCTGTTCTTATGTGGATAAGCTGGTCATCTTCCACTAGCAAGCTTATAATTGCTTTTGTCTGCCTATCCTTTGTCCCAGCTCTGCGTCTCTCCATCTGCGGATTTGTCTGTATTCAGCACTTGCCACACATCACCCTTGTTCAGAATCATTGAATTTCCACAGCTGGTAATTGGCATTGTTCAGCTTTGCAATTGCAAACTTCACATCTGACCTGCTTGCCATCTTTCAGCAACTTGCATACAGTACTCACAGACTTACTGAGTTGCAAAATTCTCTTTCCAGTGCCCTGGGCACATAACCTATTGGCTGAGTATTGCAGTTAAGCGCAGGAAGCTTGTTGTATGCAGAAGATGGCTTACTTTCATGGAGGAATATATTACATGCCTTTTATCATAGACAGGTAGAGAACAACAAACAAGTACATATCTTGAAAGACCAGCACTTCCTCTGGTTACCTTACCATAGAATAGACATTATAACACTGCAGTGCCATTTGTTGGATAGAAAGGTATAATGCATATACAGTTGTGCTCATACGTTTACATACCCTTGCAGAATTTATGATTTCTTGGCCATTTTTCAGAGAATATGAATGTTGACACAAAAACATTTCTTTCACTCACGGTTAGTGTTTGGCTGAAGCCATTTATTATCAATCAACTGCATTTACTCTCTTTAAATCATAATGACAACAGAAACTACCCAAATGACCCTGATCAAAAGTTTACATACCCTGGTGATTTTGGCCTGATAACATGCACACAAGTTGACTCAAATGGGTTTGAATGGCTATTAACCACTTGCCGACGGCTGATCGGCAAATGACGGCGACAGAGTGGCTCTGTAACGCGAATCGCCGTCATACGACGGCGGCCGCGATACAGAGCCTAGTGAGCGCGCGCGCTCACTGTGTTCGGGGGGGCCAGGGAGCGGGTGTGGCGGCTTCGATTACTGCCGGCTACCCGCGATGCCCCCCCCGGAGTGAATGAATGGAGGTCCGTGTATGTAAACACGGACCTCCGCTCTGTGTGAGGGGGAAGGGCTGTGATCACAGCCTTCCTGTACATGAAGGCTGTGACCACTTCCCTTCTCCTGTTAGGGCAGTCCCCCATACAGTTAGAACACGCCCAGGGAACATAGTTAACCCTTAGAGCGCCCCTGCAGGTTAACCCCTTCACTGCCAATGGCATTTACACAGTAATCAGTGCATTTTTATAGCACTGATCGCTGTATAAATGCCAATGGTCCCAAAAAAGTGTCAAAACGTTCCGACATGTCCGCCCCAATATCGCAGTACCGCTAAAAATCGCAGATCGCCGCCATTACTAGTAAAAAATAAAAAAAAAAATAAAAACCCCAAAAATGAATTCTCATCATCTGTAAACGTGACCACTTTTGCGCAAACCAATCAATAAACGCCGATTGCAATTTTTTTATTCGCAAATATGAGGAAGAATATAAATTGGCCAAAAACGGTGAAAAAAAAAGTTTTTTTATATATTTTTTTTGGATTTGTATTTTAGCAAAAAGTAAGAAATTTGGGTTTTTTGGCAAAATTGTCGCTCTTCTTTTGTTTATAGCGGCGATCAGAAATGATGCAGAGGGGATCAAATACCACCAAAAGAAAGCTCTATTTCTGGAAAAAAAAAGGACGCAAATTTCGTTTGGGTACAACGTCACACGACCGCGCAATTGTCAGTTAAAGCGACGCAGCGCCGAATCGCAAAAAGGGCTCCGGTCCTAAAGCTGGAAATCCTTCCGGGGCTGAAGTGGTTAAAGGTAACCATCTTTACCTGTGATCTGTTTGCTTGTAATTATTGAGTGTGTATAAAAGGTCAATGAGTTTCTGGACTCCTGACATACCCTTGCATCTACCATCCAGTGCAGCACTGACGTTTCTGGATTCTGAGTCATGGGGAAAGCAAAAGAATTGTCAAAGGATCTGTGGGAAGGTAGATGAACTGTATAAAACAGGAAAGGGATATAAAAAGATATCCAAGGAATTAAGAATGCCAATCAGCAGTGTTCAAATTCTAATCAAGAAGTGGAAAATTAGGGGTTCTGTTGAAACTAAACCACGGTCAGGTGGAACAACTAAGATTTCAGCCACAACTGCCAGGAAAATAGTTTGGGATGCAAAGAAAAACCCAAACATAACTTTAGGAGAAATACAGGACTCTCTGAAAACATGTGGTGTGGCTGTTTCAAGATGCACAATAAGGAGGCACTTGAAGAAAGATGGGCTGCATGGTCGAGTCGCCAGAAGAAAGCCATTAATACGCAAATGCCACAAAGTATCCAGCTTACAATACGCCAAACAGCACAGAGACAAGCCTCAAACCTTCTGGCACAAAGTCATTTGGAGTGATAAGACCAAAATTTAGCTTTTTGGCCACAACCATAAACGCTACATTTGGAGAGGAGTCAACAAGGCCTATGATGAAATGAACACCATTCTTATTGTGAAACACGCAGGTGGATCACTGATGTTTTGAGGATGTGTGAGCTACAAAGGCACAGGATATTTGGTCAAAATTGATGGCAAGATGAATGCAGTATGTTATCAAAAAATACTGGAGGAACATTTGCATTCATCAGCCAGGAAACTGCGCATGGGACGTATTTGGACATTCCAATAAGACAATGATCCAAAACGAAACGCCAAGTTTACCTGTCATTGGCTACAGCAGAATAAAGTGAAGGTTCTGGAGTCGCCATCTCAGTCTCCTGACCTCAATATCATTGAGCCACTCTGGGGAGATCTCAAATGTGCAGTTCATGCAAGACAGCCCAAGAATTTCTAGGAACTGGAGGCATTTTGCCAAGAGGAATGGGCAGCTTTACCATTTGAGAAGATAAAGAGCCTCATCCACAAATACCACAAAAGACTTCAAGCTGTCATTGATGTTAAAGGGGGCAATACACGGTATTAGGAACTGGGGTATGTAAACTTTTGATCAGGGACATTTGGGTAGTTTCTGTTGTCATTATGATTTAAAAAGAGTAAACATGGTTGATTGATAATAAATGACTTCAGCCAAGCACTAACCATGAGGGAAAGAAACGTGTTTGTGTTATCATTCATATTCTCTTCATATAGCCAAGAAATCATAAATTCTGCCAGGATATGCAAATTTATGAGCACAACCGTATATATATTTTTGTTTATATAGAAAGCTACTTGCTGTTGCTTCTTTAAACAGCTTCTAGGGAGTTGGGTGAAGGCAGGATGAGAGTAAAGGGTAAGTGAGGGCAAGGTAGTTCAGGGTGGGATTAAATAGGGTTTATGGGGTGGGAGAGTTGGGATGGAAAAGGCTGTGATCGCTAGGGGTGGAAGAGGGTTGGGAAAGGAGGGTTATTGGGAGACAGCAGAGGTGACAGCTGGAGGAGGGAAGGAGGAGGCAACAGGCAGAAGTCACAGCAGTGACTGCAGGAATGATACAGAAGACCATCAGAGACTGCAGGAATGGTACAGGAGACCGTCAGAGACAGCGGCATGGTACAGGAGACCGTCAGAGACAGCGGGCATGGTACAGGAGACCGTCAGAGACTGCAGGCATTATACAAGAGACAGTCAGAGACTGCAGGCATGGTATTGGAGACAGCCAGAGACTGCAGGCATGGTACAGGAGACAGCCAGAGGCTGCATGCATGGCACAGGAGACAGCCAGAGACTGCAAGCATGGTACAGGAGACAACAGAAAACACGTACGCCTGTGCAGTGGTGCAACGTTGGGTAGTCAATCACTCAAGGGATGGTTGCTATGGCCTTGCTGTCCTCCAGGATAGGGGATATCCTAACAGTCAAAGAGCAAGAAAAAAAAAAAAAGAGGGCGCATCAGCCTTGTGCATTATCCCAAGCAAATTTATTATTAAAACCAGAATAAAAATACTACTCACAAACATATGGAAATGTAGGCGCTTAATGTAGCCTCCTGATTGTGGTGACAAGCTCAGGACCAATGGTCTCCAGATAGCTATGGAAAAGACATCGGGGCTGCTGCTGGCTGACACATTTCGATGTCATAGCTTCTTCTTCAGAGCCTCTGACAGGATCCCAAAAGGAAAAAAACTGTTTGCTATAACTGATTATAAATTATTAGCTGGAGTTCAAGTGGTTCTAAAGGTAGAATCCAATGTAGTGATGTGCATGAGAGCAGCGGCTCTCCTGGGACCGTCTCTTCATTGGCTCACACAGTAGTGGAAGCCATTGGATCTTGCTGCTTTAGATTACATCCAGTGAGCCAATGAGAAGAGAGCAGGAGGCGGGGCCAAACCATGTGTGAATGGACAATGTCCATTCACAGGAGCACAGCTTGGGAGCGAGCCTGTTTGAGTATCCCCATAGCGAGTGGCTTGCTATTGGAGGTATTGTCAGGGGAAGGAGCCAGGACCACCAGTGGGGGGCCCAAAAAGAAGAGGATCAGGGCTGCTCTGGGCAAACCATTGCACAGAGCAGGTGAGTATAACATGTTTGTTATGAAAAAAAAATGGAACCTTTAGAACCACTTCAATTTGTTAGGATATCTAAATCTGCTAGTATATCTAAGACTACCCTCCACCCAGACTGACAATGCTGCTGTCCAAATCTGCCCCCTGTGCTCATTCATCCAGAGTGGTGTCTGAATAATACAAGAGAAGCGTTACTAGACAGATCCCCAGGTGAAAACAGACGGAATAAAGCCTAACAAAGAAAACAAATGCAGCCACCACATGTAATGATAGGTAAGCTGCAATATATACCATTTTGGTTTTGGGTTTAATACTGCTTTAAAGGCATCTCCCAAGCAGTATTCACCTTAAAAATACCATTATCCCTTCTGTGCTACAATTTTAAAACATTTATGTTTGCATTGCTAAATGTCCTGCATGGAAGTTCCTAGCTCCCTATGCCTTTTTTTTTTTTTTCAACAATAGCTTGCATATTAGCCTTAAAAATGGCTAGCATTTTGTATCAGGTTTTGCCCCCTATAGGCTTCAATTGGATTGGCTGCTAAATCTGGGTTTCATAAATTTAAAGGAAGATTCAAAGACCCCCCTGCGAATCAAACATGGCCAGATTCACCCATCCCTACATCCCTTCTTGATACAGGTCTGGGACTCCAAAGTACTGAAGCCAAATACAGCCAGACAAAGAGCATTAAAGTGGTTGTAAAGGCTGAAGGTTTTTTACCTTCATCCATTCTATGCCCCTCATCCCCTCTAATATTTACCTAAGCCCAATCTCGATCCAACGATGCGTATGAGACTGGAGGCTCTCCTGGTTCGCTTCCTCCTGATTGGCTGAGATGCAGAATCACAGCCAGTGAAGTGAGAGCGAGGGACAGGGCTGAGCTGTACTCTCTGTGTCCTATGGACTTGGGACTTGCTATGGGGGCACTCTGCAAGGAGGAGAGGCCCAAAGTGGGGGACACATGAAGAGGACGATCGGGGCTGCAGGTAAGTATTGTTGGAAAAAGCAACAGCATATAATGTGCTGTGTACTATATATATATATATATATATATATATATATATACAGGGTGGGCCATTTATATGGATACACCTTAATACAATGGGAATGGTTGGTGATATTAACTTCCTGTTTGTGGCACATTAGTATATGTGAGGGGGGAAACTTTTCAAGATGGGTGGTGACCATGGCGGCCATTTTGAAGTTGGCCATTTTGAATCCAACTTTTGTTTTTTCAATAGGAAGAGGGTTATGTGACACATCAAACTTATTGGGAATTTCACAAGAAAAACAATGGTGTGCTTGGGTTTAATGTAACTTTATTCTTTCATGAGTTATTTACAAGTTTCTCTTTGTTTACAGCCATTGACATGTCGCTGAGGTTAACAGGTGCGGAGCGGATAGAAATTGTGTTGATGTCTGGTGAACGCAGTAACCAGGTCATTGCAGCAGATTTCAATGCAAGACAGCCTACAAAACCACCCATATCCCATGCTACAGTTAGCAAACTGCTTACTAAGTTTCGTGAAACTGGTTCAGTGTTGGATTTGCCAAAATGAGGACGCATGAAATCTGTCACTAATGAAGAAACATCAGTGGCTGTCCTAGCTTCATTCAGCAAGAGCCCACAGCGTAGCACTCGCCGCATGTCACTGGAGAGTGGCATTAGTCGAACATCCCTTCGGCGGATATTAGCTGCTCACAAATGGCACCCTTACAAACTCCAGCTACTGCAGCATCTCAACGAGGATGACCCAGATCGGCGCACTAAATTTGCAGAATGGGCAAAACAAAAATTGGAACAGGACCCTCAGTTTACGTTTATGCAGAAGATTTTGTTCAGTGATGAGGCAAACTTTTATGTAAATGGTGAAGTTAACAAACAAAACCACCACTATTGGTCTGACACTAACCCACATTGGATAGATCCCTCCAAGACTGTTGGAACCAAAAAATTGATGGTATGGTGTGGTATATGGGGTACAAAGATAGTGGGGCCATTCTTCATCAATGGAAACCTCAAGGCCACTGCATATGCGAAATTGCTACATGATGATGTGTTTCCCTCTTTATGCACTGAAGCTGGCACGTTCCCTGAGTTTTTCCAGCAAGATGGTGCACCACCACATTATGGGTGTCAGGTCCGAGCATTCCTAGATGAACAGTTTCCTGGAAAGTGGATTGGTCGTCGTGGGCCAGTTGAATGGCCCCCAAGGTCTCCCGATCTGACCCTATTAGACTTTTATCTTTGGGGTCATCTGAAGGCAATTGTCTATGCTGTGAAGAAACGAGATGTGCAGCACCTGAAACTACGGATACTGGAAGCCTGTGCTAGCATTTCTCCTGCGGTGTTGCTATCAGTGTGTGAAGAGTGGGAGAAGAGGGTTGCATTGACAATCCAACACAATGGGCAGCACATTGAACACATTTTATAAGTGGTCAGAAACTTGTAAATAACTCATGAAAGAATAACGTTACGTTAAAACCAAGCACACCATTGTTTTTCTTGTGAAATTCCCAATAAGTTTGATGTGTCACATGACCCTCTTCCTATTAAAAAAACAAAAGTTGGATTCAAAATGGCCAACTTCAAAATGGCCGCCATGGTCACCACCCATCTTGAAAAGTTTCCCCCCTCACATATACTAATGTGCCACAAACAGGAAGTTAATATCACCAACCATTCCCATTTTATTAAGGTGTATCCATATAAATGGCCCACCCTGTATATATATATATATATATATATATATATATATATATACACAGTATCTCACAAAATGAGTATACCCCTCACATTTTTGTAAATATTTCCTTATATCTTTTCATGTGACAACACTGAATAAATAATGCTTTGCTATAAATGCAAAGTAGTGAATGTACAGCTTGTATAACAGTGCAAATTTGCTGTCCCTTCGAAATAACTCAACACACAGCCATTAATGTCTAAACCACTGGCAACAAAAGTGAGTACACCCCTAAGTGGAAATGTCCAAATTTGGCCCCATTAACCATTTTCCCTCCCCAGTGTCATGTGACTCCTTAGTGTTACAAGGTCTCAGGTATGAATGAGGAGCAGGTGTGTTAAATTTGGTGTTCTCGCTCTTCCTATCTCATACTGGTCACTGGAAGTTCAACATGGCACCTCATGGCAAAGATCTCCCTGAGGATCTGAAAAAAAAGAATTGTTGCTCTACCTAAAGATGGCCTAGGCTATAAGAAGATTGCCAAGACCCTGAAACTGAGCTGCAGCACGGTGGCCAAGGCCATACAGCGGTTTAACAGGACAGGTTCCACTCAGAACAGGCCTTGCCATGGTCGACCAAAGAAGTTGAGTGCACGTGAGTCTGTGAGTACTGTATGCAAAGATGGCATACAGATGTGAAGTTGCAAGTGCAAAGCTGAACAATGCCAATTACCAGCTGTGGAAATGTAAACTACAAATGTTTCTTAGGAAGGATGACTTGTGGCAAGTGCTGAATACAGACAGACCCACAAATGGAGAGACAGAGGACTGGTAAAGGAAAGATAGGCAGGCAAAAGCAATTATAAGCTTACTAGTGGAAGATGACCAGCTTATCCAAATAGGAACAGAGAAAACAGCCAAAGGTATGTGAAATTCATTACAGAAACTGCATGAGCGTTCAAGTCTAAACAGCAAACTGTTCTTGCTACGAAAGCTATATAAGATGAGACTAGAAAAAGGCCAGCAAACATGTGACCATATGAAAGCTACGCTAGAGATCATAGAGCAGCTATGCGCAATCAGAGAGGACATCAAAGATAACCATATTGTTGCCCTGCTCCTCTGCAGCCTTCCAGAGACATATACTACTCTCATCAACGCTTTAAAACCAGACCCGAGCCGGAACTGACATTGGAATATGTCAAAGGCAAGTTAATTGATGAATAAGACAGAAGGAAAGAAAATATGCACCATAATGACAAAGCTCTTGAGATGTACACAAAGCACAAAAAAGAAAGCAGAGCCTGTTTTCGCTGTAAGAGGACTGGTCACTTAAAAAGTACCGTTCTATCTGGAAAGCCGAGCAGCGAAAGTTAAAGCTATCCACAAAAGGAAGAGTCAAAGCAGCCACAAAGGAAACTGTGGACACATCATGGAATGGCACCTTTAAAGTGACACAGATCAGCAAGCCACGTGGCTGGTGCATAGACTCAGGAGCAACAAGCCACATGACAAGCAATGAGACCTTCACAAACATTGATTACAGTGCAAAAGACAGAGTTTTCCTAGCAAATGGAAAAAGCATCACTGCCGAAGGTAAAGGCCAGAGCTTCCTGAACTGCATTACACCACAAGGTAAGCAGAGTATCCTTGTAAAAGTGCATTATGTTCCAGAACTAGAAGGCAGTCTTCTATCAGTAAAAAGTCTTGCAAACAATGGTCTCACAGTTAAGTTCCAGGGTTATGAATGCACAATTCACAATAATAAGCGATTCCTTGCAAAAGGAAAACTGGATGATCACCTATACAGGCTCATCACCACAGACCAGCAAGCTAATATAGTCTCTAATGACCTACACAGCAAATGTATTCATTTATGGCACATTATTGAAGCAAAAGCCACATGTGTTCCCCTTCCACAAGCATCTCAAAGAAGAACTACCCACCCCCTGCAGCTCATTCACAGTGACGTATGCGGTGCAATGAAAACTCCCACGTCAGGCGGGGACAGATATCTACTGACTTTCATTCATGATTATTCCAGATGCACAACTACTTATCTGATGAAACACAGGAATGAAACATCAGAGAAACTTCAAGAGTTTGTTGCCGTGTCCAGCAACAAATTACAACACAAACCAGGAATAATATGCACTGACAATGGCGGAGAATACATAAGCAAAGAAGTGGCCTCATATCTTAAGAGACAAGGAATAGTACACCAGACAACCACACCATACACTCCTGACTAAAAAGGTGTAGCAGAAAGGAAAAATCACACTTTTATAGAAATGGCCAGGAAGCCAACCTACCTCACAAGTACTGGGGAGAAGCAGTCATGACAGCAACCTGCCTACAGAACAGACTACCCTCAAGATCCATTAAAAGTACTCCATTCAAAATGTTGCATGGATCAAAGCCCAGCATAAGACACATCAGAGTGTTTGGATGTAAAGCATATGCCTATATTACAAGTGAGAAGAGATCCAAGCTGGAGAACAGAGTGACAATAAGCCGTAGTGTTTATTTTGATGAGGGTAAATCACCAGAAACACTGATCCATTAAAGTTGTGAAGTGAATATGTCAAGCAAACCAAAAGAAAAGGTAGATCAAAGCGAACCTGTGCAGGAATCAGAACAAAAGGTGGAACTCACAATGCCTAAATCAAGTTCCCCACCAGATCCTACTGAATTGCCTGAATTCAGAAGATCCAATCGGACTACAAAGGGGATACCACCCTGCAAGCTGTCATACACTGTCAAAACACACAGCATATTTGAACCAACATCCTGGAAGACATATAGAAATTGCAAAAACATGAAGCCAATAAATGGAGAAAGGCAGCAGAAGAAGAAATAAAGTCACTTCAAGAAAATAAAACCTGGACACTCACAGAGCTCCCTCCTAAGGCCTCATTTACACTGCTGCTGGTAAACGGACGATTAGAGGCATTTGGGCATTTTTTTCAGCTGCCCCTGAACTTTCTTCTATGTTATCTTATCAGTACATTTATACAGGGTCATTTAAAGTAGTTTCCTGGCAGTTGAGTTTAAAGGCTTTTTTTGGAATGCAAAAAAATGGGTTCAGACGCTAGTGCAGAGTCATTTGAAACGCCAAACAGCTTGTAAACACCGCTAAACGCGCCAAACGCGGTAACTTGCATCTAGGACTGTTTCGTTTACAGCCATTTCCATTTAACAAAAAAAAAATGTAACCACTTCAGCCCCGGAAGGATTTCCGCCTTTAGGACCAGAGCACTTTTTGCGATTCGGCACTGCGTTGCTTTAACGTTCGTGCGACATTGTACCCAAACAAAATTTGTGTCCTTTTTTCCCCCACAAATAGAGCTTTCTTTTGGTGGTATTTGATCACCTCTGCGTCATTTCTGATCACTGCTGTAAACAAAAAAAGAGCGACAATTTTGAAAAAAAATTTTTTTTCTTACTTTTTGCAAAAATACAAATCCCCCAAAAAATATAAAAAAAACATTTTTTTCATCGATTTTAGCCGATTTATATTCTTCCTCATATTTTTGGTAAAAAAAATCACAATCAGTGTTTATTGATTGGTTTGCGCAAAAGTTGCTGCGCTTACAAATGATGAGAATTTATTTATGGGGTTTCTATTTTATTTTTATATTTTACTAGTAATGGGGGACCATTTTGACACTTTTTTTGGGACCATTGGCATTTATACAGCGATCAGTGCTAAGAAAATGCACTGATTACTGTGTAAATACCATTGGCAGTGAAGGGGTTAACCTGGAGGGGGCTCTCTAAGGGTTAACTGTGTTCCCTCAGTGTGTTCTAACTGTATGGGGGCTGGGCTGCAAGGTGGAGGGGAGTGATCATGGTTTCCATATACAGGAAACCTGTGATCACATCCCTTCCCACTCTGTCAGAACGGAGATCCGTGTTTACATACACGGACTTCCGTTCTCTGACTGCAGGGGAGCCATCACGGTAGCCAGCGGAGATCGAGTCTGCCCTACACGCTCCCTGGCCCCCCAGGAACACAGTGAGCACCCGAGCGAGCACTCACAATACACGGTATTGTGACCGCCGTCAAGTGACGGCGGTTTGCGATAGCGAACCACGGCAGGCGGTCTGCAAGTGGTTAAAGAAACACTCCTAGACACGAACGCGGCATGCAAAACGTGGCAAAACGGCCGTTTTAGACGCCAACTTCTAGCTGTCAAAAAAGAATCGTTCAAAGGAGGTTGAAATAGAGTCCCGTGTAAATGGAGCCTAACTGCAAAACTATAGGAAGTAAGTGGACTTGCAAAGTAAAGTCAGGCGCAGAGGGGAATATCCACAAATACAGAAATCGGTGAAGATTACGATGAAACATTCGCTTCTGTCGTAAAACATTCCACCATCAGAGTGCTTCTTAGCATTGCAGCCGGGAAGGGCATGCAAGTGAAACACCTAGATGTTAAAACTGCTTTCCTATATGTTGAGATTAGGGAAGATCTGTACATGGCACAACCACCAGGGTTTGAGCAAGAAGATAACCTTGTGTATAAACTTCAGAAGAGTATCTACGGTCTTAAACAATCTACAAGGATGTGGAATGAGAAGGTGAACAAAGTGCTTGCTAGAGAGGAATTCTCAAGAAGTAAAGCAGACCCCTGTTTCTACTCAAGGAATCAAGGAGACAGATGGATATACATCCTTATCTATGTCACTGACATTATTACTTGTTTTGAACAAGAAGGGGATTAGAATCAGATAGTTCACAAGCTGAAAGAAAATTTTGAAATCAAAGAGCTATGGAACATTAGCTACTATCTGGGAATCCAAATAGAGAGAGAAGATGGAAGTTATCTTCTCAACCAATCTCAGAAAATCTCAGAAATCTTGGAACAATTCCATATGCAAAACGCAAAGGAAGTGAAAACTCCTATGGAACCAGGCTATCTAAAGAGCAATGAAGCAGAAAACTTCCTACCCAACAATGACATGTATCGCATAGTAATTGGTAAGCTGTTACATTGCCACTGTGACAAGACCAGACATAGCCACAGCAGTGGCCATGCTATGCAGGAAAGTCTCAGCTCCCTGCCAGCGTGACTGGAACGCAGTGAAGAGAGTGATGCAGTACATCAAAGGAACAATTCAGATGAAGTTACGGTTACCAGAAACATTGGATCCAAAACTGGTCGCATATGTGAATGTTGATTGGGCCAGTGACTGCACAGACCACAAATCCACAAGTGGATTCATCTTTTAATATGGGGAAGGAACCATAAGTTGGTCTAGTCGAAAGCAAGCAACTGTCACTCTATCTTCAACTGAAATAGAGTACATATCAGCAGCATACGCATGTCAAGAAGTGATATGGATTCGTCAACTTATTGTGGACATTGGGATAGACATGTGAAAACCAATTCCCATGTTTGAAGACAACCAGGGATGTATAAAGCTTACGCAATCAGAAAGGGTCAATCCTAGGACCAAACACATCGACGTCAAGTATCACCTACTGAGGGACAATCAAGAGCAAGGTGTTATTGACATTCACTACTGCCCATCACAGGACATGACTGCTGATGCACTCACCAAGCCTTTGTTGAAGGAACGTCATAATTATTTCCAGAAGAAGCTGAATATAATTTAACAAAGCACATGCTGTTGAGATGGGGTGTTGGAAGAAGCAACAGCATGTAATGTACAGTGTACTGTGAACTATATATGCATTATACCTATCTATACCAGTAGGTGGCACTGCAGTGTTATAGTGTTATGTGCATGGGAGATCTATTGTAATGCAATAAGAGGAAATGTTATATTTCCTCTGTTCTGTGTGCTTGTTTATTAATAAATTCCTATTTTTCCTGTTCCATGATAAAGATATCCTCCATGAAATTAAAGCTATTCTCTGCATACAAGTATGACATGTTTGTTATTTTTTTAAAACAACATTATTTCCTTTACAACTATTACTTTTCTCATGCAATGTCCTTAGAAAAAAAAATTAAGAACTGAAAAAGTTGACAGATTAGGGATAAGCTGAGGTTGTTGATAGCTTACTGATGTCTGCTCTTCTCTGCACTGCAGAGATGAAGCTGAGGAGGTTAAAGGAGACATTTTCGGGAGTCTGATTGGATGCAAATACATAAACAGAACGCCTAGTGTTTTTGGCCAGCCCAAAGGACCAGTGAATTTATCAACTGCAACTGTAACTCATAATCACGATTGGTAGTTCTCTCAACAAAGGATTGCTGTTCTGTTACTGCACAGTGGAAACAGAAAAAAAATCAAAAGCCAGGAAAACTATTTCTCCTAGAACATGATGTTGTGCTAATCAGAGGAAGCTCACTAAACCATAAATAATTTTAATCTCTAGTTTCCTGTGTTATTGTTAATATCCTTCTCTTTTGCTTTGATAAAGCCTGAGAGGAAGAAATCTGTCCAGCCGTGCTCTTGCTGAATATTATAAAAAATAACTTCTGTTCCATAAACCATAGCTGGTCTGCTGTGAGCCGACAGCATATAAAATGTAGAGTATTATTTGTTTCAGTATGTGTCCATTATGCTTTAAATCATTAGCATTATTCCAAACAAATGGATAGATGTATGCTGTTGTTGCCAATTAAGTGGGAGGTCCTGGACTGCAGTTCAAGTAATTGTAAGCTTGTTTTCATAAGCTATGACTACTGTTAAAGCATAGCTTCAGGCAAACAGCAAATTGCAGTGTCGGTCATCAGGGACACCGCCCCCCCAATCCATGTGCCCGGCCCCTAATCTACATGCAGAGCGCCGGACACATGGATTTCAATGAGGTCTTTTTTATAAGCACATGATTAGAGTCTGAGGCTCTAATTGGCTTCAAAAAAGGGTGGGCTCAGGGCGCAAAGCACTGTGCCCCGAGCCCACCCAGTTGTGTGACATTAGTGAATTAATATTCGCTAATGTCTTCCTGGCCAATCGGGTCTCAGGACTCACTTCCTGTTCGGCCGGAAGGAGAAGCAACGCCTGTTAGGCTAGGAGGAGAAACAACGGCCCTGGCCCTTCCCTCGGTAAGCTGGAGTGAGGAACAGCATTGGCCTCCTAAGGTAAGGCCACTGATCGCCGCCGTCCGTCTCTCACTCGCGGGAGGTACTGATCACTGTCGGCCATCTCCTGCACGGGGGGGGGGGGCAGGTTTGTTTGCCGCCCCCCCAAAATATTCAGCACCAGCTGCCACTGGCCAATTGTAATACCTTATGCACACTGAGTGTCTACTCAGCTCTTCATGGCAGCAAGCGCATTTATAGGCGTTCGCGTGTTGACGCATTAATGCATTCTATTGGCCAATATATGAATTCATTCTAGCCCTTAGAATTCAATAAGACGCCTAGTCTTTAGACACTTTTATGCGCATTCTACATGCCCAAACACTCCTCTCTTGAATGCACTGGTGGTGCATTTTTTTTTAGCTTATAAATTGTGCTCTTCTAATACACCCGTAAATGGCTATGTGTGCATGGCCACATAGCTTAACTTAGAGGTGTGGTTACAGGCTGAGAAAAAAGTCAAATGCTTGTTAAAGCAGTGTTTTTTACTTCCTATGTGCACAAGGCCTTAGTCTGTTCAACCACTCTTATGATTTAGATACTGCTGCCAGAGTGCATAGCTAGGTCAGTAACCTAACTTTCTCTACTGCGGTAAACCTTTTGTGAAAGAAACATGGTCGCCATTACTGCCATTTCTAAAATGTTAGTTGACTGCCTCCGAATAAAGTTATAACTGCAACGTCTACTTTTTAAAAAAAAAAAAGATGAATGCCAAGCATGGTATACCTTTACAGCTTGAACCAATGTAACTAAGCATATACTGTACCTGGGTGCTGCTCCTGGAAGCTGGAAATCACTGAAGTAGACACCGTTACTTCAGTGGTCCCTACATGGTTCCAGATCCCGTGCTGAGCAGCTGTCCTTATGCATTGGTAACAGAGGAGCTTGGCCGCACACCCTTCACCTCATCCAATCAGAGAACGCTTTGCCAGGTACAGGGAGTGCAGAATTATTAGGCAAGTTGTATTTTTGAGGAATAATTTTATTATTGAACAACAACCATGTTCTCAATGATTCCAAAAACTCATTAATATCAAAGCTGAATATTTTTGGAAGTAGTTTTTAGTTTGTTTTTAGTTGTAGCTATTTTAGGAGGATATCTGTGTGTGCAGGTGACTATTACTGTGCATAATTATTAGGCAACTTAACAAAAAACAAATATATACCCATTTCAATTATTTATTTTCAGCAGTGAAACCAATATAACATCTCAAAATTCACAAATATACATTTCTGACATTCAAAAACAAAACAAAAACAAATCAGTGACCAATATAGCCACCTTTCTTTGCAAGGACACTCAAAAGCCTGCCATCCATGGATTCTGTCAGTGTTTTGATCTGTTCACCATCAACATTGCGTGCAGCAGCAACCACAGCCTCCCAGACACTGTTCAGAGACTGTCTCTTATACACAT
>BLSH010316628.1:1083756-1098193 GCA_018402905.1 Glandirana rugosa
TTATAAAGTATATGTATATGTGTATCTATAAGTGACATAAATGTTCGACGTAATGTATACTTTCCGGGTGTCAACGAACGTACCCCCAACACCTTACATCTACGATTAATCGGAACTCCCCCAAGTAACACCGACCAAATAGACCATTTGTGATTACACTCCAATCCTCTTGGGGGGGGGAGGGGGGTCACACTCTGCATGTGAATTCACCTGTAAGTTCGATCGTCACGGAGGGACGGTCAAGTGCAAAGAGAGGTACTCGTACTCCCGTGTCAACCTTACCCTGAGACTTATACATTATAAATGAGACAACCTAAAACTAGTAGACCACGTTCATAATACTTTAGACAGACAGACTTCAGTTCAGACAGACAGATTTCATAATACTTGCACCAGATGATCAAAATCCAACAGAGTAAATATTACATATTCAGAGTCCCATTCCAACTGTGCCCTCATGCTCATGGAGAGAAACGTGAACTGGCAGGGAGGCACTGCTAGCTTGAATGTCCACTTAAGTGTACGTCTCACACTGGGGGGAGGGGGGGGGTTCTCCTAACCTCACATTAGTGTTTACCAGATAAACCAGCCACAATGAACCCCCTCAAGGCTAATTAGCATCTACATTCCACAACCCCCATGCAAGCAACTGTGGGCCTTTCATATGTAATGCAGCTTGTAAATACAGTGAATATCTATGTGTATATGTATATGAAATATTACACAACACTAGGCAGGGGTGCCCCTTTCCCCTTTATTGTTTGCAATACTTTTGGAGCCATTTCTCTATATAGTTAGGGGAAATGTAGATATATCAGGGATTCGTATTGGCTTGGTGGAACATAAGATCTCAGCCTACGCAGATGATTTATTACTTTTTCTTTGATCCTGCAGTGCAGAGGAGGAAAAAGTTTCAGAAGTGGAAAGGCATAGATCAGGTTGAACTGATCCCACAGAACTTCAGCTGAGAAAGTTAAAGGACCCCTTAACCTGGAGACAAACCTGCTCAGTTTGTTGTAGAACCTGGTCCACGCCCACCATTCCCTGCCTTGGACAGAGGTCTTAAAGCACCTTGGGGGGGTGGGGGGACAGATCATTCTCTGAAGTCCAGACATTGATGACTGAGGCTCTCCGACTGTCAATTTTCCATGCCTGGGATGTGCACAGCAGACAGAGCTGGAAAGTAATGTTCTGCCCAAGCCAGAGTCTGATCTGCTTCTCATTGAGCTGAAAGACCTCTGGTCCATCTCTGTTGGTTGATGTAAGCATCTACTGTGGCATTGTCCAACTCCATCATGGTCGGATTACCTTGAAACTTAGAGGACAATCATTGAGGGGATAACATATTACTCTGCATTCTAGGACGCTGATTGGGAGACAAGCTTCCTCTGGTGACCAAGTTCCTTGCACTGAGAAAGTATCCAGAACTCCTCCCAACCCCAATATGAAACCATCCATCAAGAGACTCTTCCAAAACAGTGGGAGGAAGGATTTCCCTGACTCCAGCACTGCAATCTTGATCCAGCAGATCAGGACAAGCCTCGTTTTGTGAGTCAGGTGTATGCAATTGTCTAATAGGGCATATGAAGCAGCTTCAAAAACTATTCAACATGGAAACCCAATGCAAAAAAGTGGGTTGGTTTGCTCCTGGACTGTAGAGTCCAAACATGAGTATGGAAAGTCTGGATTTTGTTCTATGGAAGGAAAACTTTGGACAGGGCCATGTCCAGGACCAGGCCCAGATACTCTAGACTACAAGATGTATTCACAAACTGATACTCTAAGGCTAATACCATCTGTGATCAGGTTAATGTAAGGCAGAAGGGACCCCAGGTGAACGCCCAGAGGATCGTTTAGGCACAGGCAGAGAAGATAGTGGGAATGCAAGAGAAATGTAGAGAGCGAGAACCTCAGTAGAATATTTGCACAGGAGCAGTAGGGCCAAACAGCTTGGGGAGCTGCAGTAGACAGTGCATCAAATTCAAATATAGTACCTTTCCCCTTCCCGCTGTCAGCCATGCATACAATAGAGGGGAAGAACCATCAGGTTTCCAAAGCCCAAAGTCATAGTAGCTAAGGTTCTGGTGGATCCCACACAGCCACAAAATGGTTAGAGAGGCAGGACTCAGGGAACATGCCACATCCTAGTCTTTGCCACCCAGTGGGATCACTCCCTAAGGTCTTCAGGGACAGGTTTCCACTGGATGGGTGCACAGTGGACCTGAAATACGCTTTGCGGCTGATCACATATCACACACAGGTGTCTAGATGAGCACTTTCATCAGAGCTTAGTGCTCAATGACACATTACAGGCCAGGCCCCCTTCTTCCTTTCATTGAAGTCTGGGTACGGCTTATGTGGCAATATAGAAGATCAGCCGATTCAGAAAACTGCAAAATAGACCCCTATGGCTCTGCAGCAAATGAAGAAATATGCTTGAAGAAAAAAAATCTTAACAAGAAGTAAAGAAAGGATTTTGCTTCTATCTGAGGACAGGAGATGTGCCTAGGACACTAGCAAAAAAGGAGGCACAATAGGAGTGGAAGGGTTTATATTAGGTGCCTTTACAGCTTTGTTTGCCAGCTTCCAATCTCTTGAAAGCATCAACATAACACAATGTACCTCAATGACTTCATCCTGTGTACGATTAAGTAGCATTTAGAAGAAAAATTAATCAACCCAAGTGTTGACAGCCTTTTTGCTTGTTTTGATTATAACCAACAAAAGATCTGTGATTGTACAGACATATGAAATGCCCAGATATTCCGTATTTATTATAATGAAGTCAAGCCAGCACCGAGTAAGGCACTAAAACCTTTGTGCAACATGAGTCACTCCTGTCGTCAATTAACAATACAGTTTCACAGCTGTCGTCGCTGTGTTGTGGTTTAAATTCCAACCACAAAACATTTGCATCAAGTCCATTAGATGCTGCATTCTACAATAAGATCAGTTAAATCCATTTTAACATCTCCAGTTTCCAAGTGCAGGCAGGGCTTTGCCACAGGAGACTGATGAGGGAGACAGGTGTATCCGAGTTGACAAGCTTTCTGGCTTAGCTACACTTTAAAAGAGGCAACATACTGTATAAAGCAACTGGCATTATTAACAAAGGAACATTTTTTTTTTAGTTTTATACACCCTGAACCAACTAACATTCAGCATGTATCAATCAAAAGTGCAGTTTTCTAAACATTGAGAAAACACAAAGTAAGGTGGATCTGGGGAAAATAGTATGGATACCGAAAAAATGTAGAAAACTAGCGAGCACCACGAACAGTATCACAAGGAACACGTTAAAAGTGTGGGACACAATAAATGAAAGGTATAGATGGGAAAACAATAGCCCACTAATCCCACTATTGAATACTGAATTTTTCAGACCAGGGATGGAGGAGTATATGTATTTCAGTCAGTGGGCAAAAAAAGAAGAAATAACTTTAAAAGATATAATGGTGGGGAACAGAATATTAACGTACGAGGAGATAATAAAAGAATGGGGGAGGAAACCACTGGATAGATGGAGGTATACATGAATACAGAACTTTACACAGACACTTACGCAACCCTTAAGGGGGATAGGAGAAATGAGAAAGATAGAGAAACTAATTAGCCCACCACAGTGCACAAAAAGGGGGATTTCAAAAATATATACAATTTTGACAAAAGAAGCTGAACCTGAGACGCTACCGTATATAAAGGAATGGGAAAAAGAACTGGGGATAGTACCGGAAGGGAAAGAGAAAGAAAAAATCCTGAAATTAGCAAGCACATTAGCAAGGGATCAAGGGACAAATGAAATGAATTACAAACTAATAGCGCGTTGGTATAGAACACCCCAAAGGCTGGGAAGGATAACCAATGGGGAATTCCCTAATTGCTGGAGAGGGTGTGGAATTATGGGTACTTTCACGCATATATGGTGGGACTGCCCAAATATAGTGGAATATTGGAACGAGATTATCGAGATAACACACAAAATTACAGAGAAACAAATAGAAAGGGAGGCATGGGAATGTTTGTTCCATGCAACAAAGGTGCTGATAAAGGAGTATACAAATACGCTGGTCCCGTTTCTTCTGAACGCAGCAAAGAGCCTGATACCAAGACTGTGGAGATCCCCAGAAGCCCCGACGCTGAAGGAGTGGATAAGTAAAGTGGAGTGGATGAGGAAAATGGAAAGATCTATATCTATAGAGGAAGATGCCCTAGATCAGTGTAGTCAAGTAATATGATTGAATTAGGTGGGGAGTGGTGCTGCTCCTGTCTGAACCAATATAATGTATATGTATAAGTTAAACTTTTTGGTGAGAAAAAAATATAAAATGCAATATCTGGATGGGTGAAAACAATATTCTGATACTGCTTCCACTATGTTGGTCTGAATACAACCCAAGCGAAAATAAATTATAATATTTAAAAAATTATTATATTTAAAAAGGATTATAATATATATATATTATTAAAAAAGTGCGTATAAACCGTGGGGTATTAAATCAAAAAAGAATATTGTCGTGCTTATTACCATAAACGCATATGTGTGTGCATATATTGCATTTTATATTATATTATATTTTTTTCTCACCAAAAAGTTTAACTTATACATATACATTATATTGGTTCAGACAGGAGCAGCGCCACTCCCCACCTAATTCAATCATATTACTTGACTACACATTGTGCAGTTCGGTGGAGGCAGCAGCTCTTAGATAAAAAAGATAAAAAAGAAAAATATCTATCCGTTAGCGCGGAACATATATACCTTTTTCCTAGATCAGTGGTTCTCAACTCCTGTCCTCGGGGCCCACTAACAGGCCAGGTTTTCAAGATAACTGAAATGCATCACAGGTGATATAATTTGCTGCTCAGTGATTGCAGTATTCTAGTCTGCCTCTCCCCAAGGTAATACTTAAAATCTGGCCTGTTGGTGGGTCCTGAGGACCGGAGTTGAGAACCACTGCCCTAGATAAACATCAAAGTAAATGGGAAAGATGGGAGGAATTCAAAAGAGAAAAAGATAATGGATCAACCGTGGGATAAAGAGATAAAGGAGGAAAATGATAGGGGAAGGGGTAAGTGGAGGAGGGGAGGGGAAGGAAAGGGGGGGAGGGGTGGGTAAAGGATAAGAGAATGGAAGTAAAGGAGGACAGGGAGAGAATCCCCCTCCTCATGTCTCTGTATATGGGTGTATTTTTAAAAGACGGGTTGCTGTGATGTCTGATTTTTTTTTGTAAAAAACAAGTTAAAATAATAAAGGTCCAAAAAAAAAAAGAGTACCACAATGATGAGACAAAAGCCATAACCTGCCGGTTTTCCTTTTCTCGAAGGACAAGGTGAGAGAAAAATTGGAAAGGAAAAAGAAAGGGACGGAGAAGGCAGTCTCTGAGGGGGGAAAAAAAAAAAGTGCAGTTTTCTGTACATAGAAAAACACTATTTTTTCCGCTGTGCATCAGAGCAGAATCAATAGCTAACTTGTGAATTGATAATGAAAATCCTGATTAGTCAGTGCCGTCAAGGTAAGTACTACGGGGACCAGGGGTGGTGTGTCTTGTGTTCACCTTTTACATTTTGTATGACACGATGGGGTTGATTTACTAAAGCTTGAAAGTGCAAAATTTGGTGCAGCTCCACACAGAAACCAATCAGCTTCAAGGTTTTATTGTCAAAGCTTGATGAAACAAGCTGAGGTTAAAAGCTGATTGGCTAGCATGCACAGCTACACTGGTTTTTGCACTCTCCAGCTTTAGTAAACCAACCCCTTTAGGTCTGGTTCACACCTATGCATTTTTAGTGCATTTTCAGTTTTCAAGAAACACACTATAGTCCATTTAACATGGTTCCCTATGGATCACGTTCACATCTGTGCATTTTATGGAAAAGGCCAGGGACTTTTATTTCTTGTTTTTGATTCCATAAACTTCAATGGATCAAAAACGAGTATCGAAAAATGCAAAATGCACCTGGAATATGCAAAGTGCAACCTGCATAGGTGTGAACCAGGCCTAAAGCTCTAGTTTTCTTCCTGGCTGACCGGTAAGAAGTGTTAGACCAGCCATTGATCTTGCTTGAGGAAATGGCACAGTAATGGAAAATATACTATATTTCAATATCTACAAATCATGAATATATATTAATTTTTATTTATATTATTAATATTGTCTTTTTTTTTTTGTATTTATGGTGTCCATTGCAGACGTATGCTTTAGTGCCAATATTCTGGAGATAGTAGTGTTTAGCACCTTTCATACCCTAAGGTTCGATTCACATCTATGCATTTTGCTGTTCAGTGTTTTTGCAGTGCTTTCTGCTGTTCTTTACCCGTTTTTACAGCGTTTTTCGCAGGTTTTTTAAAAATTTGGGGGAAATTTTGTTGCTAGGCAGATTTAAAAACGTGGCAAAATCACGATAAAAACGCATCAAAAATGCAGCATTTGGATTTTTCTTGCATGCCCATTGAAGTCTATTACATGCAAAATGCTGCATTTTGCAGGAAAAAAAAAAGTCCCCGACCCTTTCCAAAAATGCAGAGGCACAAAAATGCATTGGTGTGAATGTGTTCCATAGGAACCCATGTTAAAAAATTCCCTGCATTTCTGCGAAATGCATCAAAAAACGCATTAATGTGAATGGAGCCTTACACCTAACTAAATTAAACCTTCTGACTGGCTGGCCTATCTATGGCTAACTATATTTATTAACCCCTCAATAACCAAATGGTAAAACTCAACTGAACCCAGAAAATGAATTCATAATACCTAATTTTTCCCTAAAACCTAAACTAACCCAAAAACATATCAGTTAAAGTGTATCTAAGCCCAAAACTTTTATTTGTTTGGCAAGTGGTTAGAACCTCTGTCCGATTTTTATTGCTGTCTTAGGGAATTTCTCTCTCTTCAATTGTCCTACTAATCGCTGTCGTTGGAACTAAACGTGAAGGAAAATCCAAACTCTTGAGTTGTCACCAGAACAAGATTAGCTGACAACTGTCTGTGAGAAGATTTTCCTTACTTTGGAGAGATTTCCTGTCATTTCCTATTGCGACTACAGGATAGGAAATAAAGGAACATCTTCCCAATGGCACCAACAATGAGAGGAGTTCTGTATTCTCTACTCTATCCAGAATAAATTGAAAAAAGTTTTGGCTTAAGATATGCTTTAACACCTTTTCGCCCAGCCTATACCAGATTGATGACCAGGTGGTGGCTTTACCATTCTGACTGGACATATGAGGTCCTTCAGAACGAGCCCCTCATGCGTGCCCTCGGGGGCGCACAACGCGTTGATCAGTGGTGCGGTGTGTCCGATCACGGTAAAGAGCCTAGAACGTAGCCTCTTTACCATGTGATCAGCTGTGTCCAATCACAGCGCGCATGGAGAGCCGATAAGTAGCTTTTCTCAGTGGGGACTAGGGATGGGCAAACGATTTGGCCCGAGCATAAGTTCGGGCCGAACTTCTGTTGTTCGCCCGATCCCCGAATTTAGAACATTATGGCGTGTTCGGGGCGATTTCGGCACCGCTGATGGCCCATAATGCATAGTGACGTCAGAGGGGCGGGTCAATCAATTACGTCACCGGGAGGCCCCACCCTTCACTATAAAAAAACTGTCAAAATAAAGCGAGCTCAGTCGGAGGGAGCCCTCCCATCGAGGAGGAGCTGTTGCAGCTTTTTTTACCGGGTCCATTGTGATTGACGATGGATTACAATGGGGACATTTTTTCTTTTTCTTTTTTAATAAAGGACTTGTCCCTAATTGTCTCCTGTGTTTTTTTCTTTTTTGACACTTTTTGGTGAATTAGGGGCATGATGTACCCAATACTAATTCATATGGGGGGGCTGGGATCTGGGGACCCTCTTATTAAAAGGGGCTTCCAGATTCTGATAAGCCCCCCGTCCACAGACCCCCACAACCGCAGCCCAGGGTTGTGGGGAAGAGTCAACATGGAGATAAGGTGCTTTGGGGTGGGGGGCGCAGAAGAAGAGGATCAGCAAAGACAGGATTAAACATCCTTTTTACATAATGCAGAGGATTAACCCCTTAGGTTCCACAGTGAGTATAACAAGCATGCTTTACTGCATATACAGACTGATTTTACGGTTGTGGGTTTAGAAACACTTTAATAGGAATATCTCCTAAACGTGCACCGTTTACGAGATGTTCACCCTGCATGCAACTGGTGACATCACTTTCGTATGCCCTCTGAAGGTCCGGCATACCTTGCCGGACTTTAGAGCTTCATGCTGGAACCGAAGGCTCCACCGCGCATGTGCAGGAGTGACGTCATTGAGACTCCGGCCAATCACATAGCCGGAGCTTGCGAACCCGGAAGAACAGGGGGAACATGTCAGTCCTCTCAGCAGTGACTTTACAGCGCCGGAGGGATTTGTTCCAAGGTGAGTATTTCATAATGTGCTAGTATGTAGTGCATACTAGCACATTTTGCCATTGCCTTGCAGGTTTTTTCTTCTTTTTAACATCCATGGTTTACAACCGCTTTAAGCGTGAACGGAGCCTTAGAGTCTTCGTTGTAAATCGCTAAGGATCTTTGAGAATGAATAACTTCATATTAAAAACAACTAGAGATGGTAAGTGTGGGCTTGCTTTAACCACTCCAGGTCCGCGCTATTGCCGGAGTACGGCTCCAGCGTGGACCTGAAATGCCCGGAGGACGTCCATGGACGTCCTCCACTGCGCACGCTCCAGGCGCGCCCCCTGGAGGCAGCGGCGGCGCGCGCGCCGCACGCTGCGCGAGCGTGCCTGTGGGTCGGGCGGACTCGATGTCCGCCCAAGACCCGCCGATCACATTTAGGAGCCTCAGAACTGGGAACCGCCGTTGTAAACACGGCGGTTCCCCGTTCTGTGACAGGGGACAAGCAGATCTACTGATCCCTGTCACTGGGATCAGTTAGATCTGTTATGTCCCGGCCAGCCCTGCCCCCCCACAGTTAGAACACACCCAGGGAACATTTGTTAACCCCTTCACTGCCCCCTGCAGGTTAACCCCTTCAATGCCAATGACATTTATACAGTAATTAGTGGACATTTAAATTTCTGATCGCTGAATAAATGTCATTGGTCCCAAAAAAGTGTCAAAATGTTCCGACATGTCCCCCCCAATATCGCAGTCCCGATAAAAATCGCAGATCACCGCCATTACTAGTAAAAAAAAAAAAATAATAAAAACGCCATAAATCAATTCCCAGTTTGTAGACGCGATAACTTTTGCGCAAACCAATCAATATACGCCGATTGCGATTTTTTTTTAACAAAAATATGTAGAAGAATATATATCGGCCAAAACTGATGAATCATTTTTTTAATGGATTTGTACTTTAGCAAAAAGTAAAAAATATTGTTCTTTTTTGCAAAATTGTCGCTCATTTTTTGTTTATAGCGGCGATCAGAAATGATGCAGAGGGGATCAAATACCACCAAAAGAAAGCTCTATTTGTGGGAAAAAAAGGACGCAAAGTTTATTTGGGTGCAACGTCGCACGACCGCGCAATTGTCATTCAAAATGCGACAGCGTTGAAAGCCAAAAATTGGTCTGGGCAGGAGGGGGGTTTAAGTGCCGGGTAAGGAAGGGGTTAAATATCTTACACTTACTGCTTAGTAAAAATATGTAAATAATTAATGTAAATAGTTTTGGGAACCAAAGTGGTTCTTAAGTTAAAACCTTTTTTTACCTTAATGCAGAGGTAAAAAAAACAAAACAAAAAAAAAACAAATTTGCCTTTAGGTATTTTTGACTGAATGTAATTCAAGACCCAGGGCACCTTTGGGCGTCTAAACTTAGGTTAAGCTCCCAGGCCAGAGCAAGACTCTGTTCTCCTCCTGATTATTTAAACCAAAAGACTCCAGTGGACCACAAAATCTGGTCCAGAATCAACCCTGCTAAGGTGGCTGGTTATACCCGGACCAGATTCCACCTTAGTCCACTGCAAATTAACTCATGCGAGGCAACATGTATCGTCCATCAATCACCTCGCCTCGTATAACATTATATATCCCCCCTCTGCTCAAGCCCTTGCAGCTAAGCAACTGTCCCAACCAGACAGTGGACATGGGAAAGGGCATCTGCATTATTCTGGAGTTTGCCCGTTCTATGCTCCACTGTGAATTTGAATGCTTGCAGAGCAAGGAACCACATTGTCTCTTTGTTATCACACATCCATTTAAGAGGGGCATGGTTAGTGACTAATTTGAATGGTCTCCCCAACAGGTAATATTTCAGGGCATCTAAGGCTAAACATTCCTTCTCAACAATGGCATAGTTTTTCTCATGTCTGTTGAACTTTCTGCTAAGGCAGACCATGGTGCTCCTCCCCGTCTCTGACCTGGGACAGTATAGCACCCAGTCCCACATCAGAGGCATCCGTCTGTACCACAAATTCCTTTGTGAAATCTGGGGTCACAAGCACAGGTTGTACACAAAGGGCTTGCTTCAACATTTGGAATGCCTTCTCTGCCTCTGGATACACTTCATCTCGATCGACCCTCTACCCTTCGTCACATCCGTCAGTAGGGCTGCAATGATGGCAAAACTGGGAATAAAATGCCTGTAGTATGCTGTGATCCCATGAAAGGCACAAACTTGCTTTTTATTTATAGGTTGGGGCCACTTTTGAACTGCCTCAATTTTATTGATCTGAGGTTTTATCAGCCCCCGTCCAATAATATAGCCAAGGTATTTGGCCTCCTCCAAGCCTATGGCACACTTTCCTGGGGTTGGCAGTGAGTATTGCTTTCTTAAGAGAATTTATTAATGCTTGCACCCAGGGCAAATGGGATTCCCAATCCTCACTATTAGAGTCAGAGATAACTTCTTGTTCATTAACCTCCAGCGGGGGGCTGGATTCCAGCTCTTCTGGCTCCCCAGCCATTACAGAAAAAGGAAAAGGATCTTCCTCTTTCTTGGACACGCCAACAGCTTTCCTTTCAATCTGACAATCAAAAGGGTCTGGTGTGAGTTCCGGTGTTTCCTCAGCAGAGGGAGCTCTGTCCTCCCAACTCCTTTTGTTTTCCCATAAACTTCAAAAGTGGGGAAAATCTCTCCCCACTAGGGCTTCATGAAGCAGTGTGGGTACCACCCCCACCGAATGTGCCACCATGCCCCAAGCGGTATCAATCTCAACCACTGCAGTCGGGTAATCATGTGTGTCACCATGTATGCAAATAACCTCAATAGTGCTAGGGTGTAACTTTGTGGGATTTACACAATCACCTTTGACTAAGGTCACCACACTATCAGAATCTAGCAGAGCTGTGACTGGTTTTCCATCAACTGAAATTACACACATTTGCTTTTTCCACGTGTAGCGCCCCCATAGTATAGGTGCTTTATTTTTGTAGACTTTTGGTAGGAGAGGAAAAAAATCTAGTCAGGCCTGACAGTGAGAGCAGGTCTGAATAGTTTTGATCTGAGCTGGGGAGTGGCTCAGGGAGGGACTGGAGATTGAAGGAAGGAACACCCCTTGGAGAACCCTCCCATTTGAGCTGGGAAAGTTCTGGAAAGGGGGACAGGGAGGTATCACTTCTTCATGTATGACAAGGAGCCCTGACCAATCCACAGTTTGGGTTGGCAGGGGGTAGGCCTCCTTAAATACAGCAGGTGTCAGGAGAGTTCGGGTGTAAGAGATGAGAATGTAGCTGGAGCTGCGGATCAGGCCTAGCCCGGGAGGGGAGCCCCCAGTCTGGGGGAAGGTGACCTTGAGGCCTGGGGCTTGGGTGCAGCCAGGAGCGGGATTTGGCTCCTGGGGTGGCACAAGGAAGCAGGAGAGGAGCTGAGTTCTACATGGAAAGAGACTCTTTAAAGGATCCACCAAATAGTCAGTGAGTGGTGGCTCCTGGGAGTTGAATGAGAAGGCTGAGACAGCACGAGCGAAAATCCAGCCCACTGTTGGCTGTAGTCAGGCTTTAAGATACTTAAATAACATGATTTGCTCATCTTTCAAGTAAATGCTCAGTATCGGTACTGATACCGATACTAGTATTGGTATCGGGACAACTCTAACAGCCTTGCAACAAGTCGTTTCAGGAGAAGAATTCAATGATCGCAGCCTATGTATTTTCTCAGCAGGGGTTTGTTTCAAGAATCCTATTTTTAACCAACAAAAAAAGGGAATATGTTTTCACTGTACTTTTTTTATTTGCTTAAAGTGGCTGCATTCTCTGCATTAAGGTAACAAAATCTTCTGTGATCCCCCCCCAGCCCCCTCCGAATACTTCCCGGAGCCTGATCTCGATTCAGCATTGCTCTGTCTTCTCAATGGACATGGAGGCAGCAGAGGGAGCCATTAGTCAATCAAAACCTGTGAGTAGGGATCTGGGGGGTGGGGCCAAGCCACGCTGTGTGTGTTAATGGATACACGTAGCCTGGCTTGGGAGTAAGGATGCACAAGTGCCCCCATAGCAAGCTGCTTACTAAGGGGGCACTCAGAAAGGAGTAGGAGGCAGGAGTGCTGGCGGAGGACCTCAGAAAAGGAGGTACACAGAGCAGGTAAGTATGACATGTTTATTATTATTAGAAAAAAAAATTAACCTTTAGAATCTTTTTATGTTAGGAAAGAAGGTTAGGCATGGTCGGGTGCTGCTACTTAGTAAGGCAGCTAAGAGGTCCCTCATAACAAAGATATTTGGCAATCCATGCCCAGCAACAGACAATGTATCCTCTCTACAGTATGTAGTATTGGAAGACATATCACATTGTAACTTTTCAGCTTCCAGTAGGTGCATTGTGTGGGAAACCTGTTAAAAGTTGTTTGCCTTAAATAATATTCATATATAATAACTGTCTCAACTTGTCTAACAGCTCGGAATCACACTGTAAAAGTTTCAGTTTGAGTGATGTGGAACAAGTGGTTAAAGCAGGTTTCCTCAGCATAGCATATACAGATGACAAATGTTTGGAAAAAAATATTTCCCTTTCCCAACACACAAAAGGTGGAGCATGAGATCCTTCAGCTTTTAGACCTCATACACACGAGCGTTTTTTACAGCCATGTTTTTTAGCGTTTTTTACAGCTCTCCATGTTATTCAATGAACCCTTAAAAACGCCAACGTTTTTGAGCTCTAGAGGGCATCGGCGCTAGTGAGCTGTAACTAGAACGCGGGACCAGCGCGTTCTGAGGCTGTAACGTTTTGCCGTTTTTGACGCCGACGCCGCAAAACGCTCACTAACTCTCACTAACGCCGTACCGGCGTTTACCGGCATTTTTGACACCAAAGTTTTCAGGTTAAAAAATAGCAGAGGAATGTTTTTTTTTAAAAAAACGCCTATTCACGCCGACGCTCACTAACGCGCATTAACGCTCATTAACGCCGATGCAAAACGTTGAAAAAAACGCATATTTTTCCCTGACGTCGGGCCCGGTGTTTTGCTTATTTTTTTCATAAAGTGGAACTGCAGCTTAAACATTTTGGTTTGGAGTGGGGAACGAATAGAACCTTTTTCTAGGTTACTGCTTGTGCCACTGCTCTTACAGTACATAAACAGTAGTCACTGGGACAGAAAAAGAGGAAGAAGCTGTAATAGGGAAGGCTTAGAACCTCAGACAGGTTTTACTGGTTCCTGGGAAGGTATAGCGTGTAGTCTGTAGAGGTCGGAGAAGCCAATCAAGGGAAGGAGAGCCATTAGACCGCAAGGCAGGCCGGATGGGCCTGGAAGATGGATGGGCTGGGAGTTGTAGTTCATCCAGTGCCCAGCTAGCACCAACTTACTTAGCTACACAACTGAGGGTTCATGGCTTCACAAATGGGAGCATGTGACCCTTACCCACAAAGGGTGGTCCGGGCGCCTTGCTAGCAGTCAGAGCAGGCCTCACCATGTGCTAGCTGCGGTGAAAGAGGAAGTGTCATGGAGGTCTGATAAATTCCCTTTCAGACCAGTGAAGCAAGCAGTGTAATGGTCAGCATAGGGTTGCCACCTGTCCGGGATTCACCCGGACAGTTCGGGTTTGGAGTCATGTGTCCGGGTTTCAGACCTCCTGAAACCCGGACACATTATTGAGAATGGACTTGCGATTCCCCAAGTAACTGAGTACCACAACCACCAAGTACATAGCTGTGCGCACAATCCCCCACCCTCCATACATGGACAGGAAAGGAGAGAGGGTTTGATTTCCTCCTGCTCCTCCTGCCCTTACCCCTCTGTCTGCCCACCTACACTGCCCACCCACCCAAACCTTGGCGTTCTGTGATTGAGAAAGGGATGCATGGGCTGGAAATTTGAAGCTCAGCAGCCAGCAGATACATTGTGGACGAAAGGTGTCAATCCTTGAGCCTCCATCCTCCATGAGCTCACCTCACCATCCAATGTCTGAAGTCTCCCCCCCTTTAAGGGGAAATGATGGGAACTCTAAAGTAAGTGGGAGCTTTGGTGAGCAGAAACCCCCTTACATCAGAGTTCCCCTTTACACCAGAGTCATCAGTGTTCCC
>BLSH010316628.1:1102593-1119592 GCA_018402905.1 Glandirana rugosa
TTAAATATTGTGAGAGAGATACCGATGCAAAGGTGACAACGCGGGGGGGGTTCAGTGCGCTAAGTCTCACACTGGAACTAGGTTGGAATGTCAGAAACCTAGTTTCAAAGTAGTTTTCAGAGTAGTTTCATCTCGTCCTTGGGGGAGTTACAGTGACGTTGAGATTAAACGTAACTAATCTTGCCCACGCCTTTAGTTATCCGACACTGGACGGTACACTGGGGTATACAGGTTTCAACGTACTGTTCAGCGTGATAACCTTTGCCTCGGTTTTCCACGACTGTCTTGAAGGAGAACGAAACGTCCTCTGAAATGGAACCAACCCTGTCGAGGTCAAGAAGGACCAGTAGGATCACCCTCTTGTGCGGCGTTACCGACAACTTGAAGCACACACCGAACATAGGGTGAGAAATTCACTAAGAAATTGCGGCGTGTTCTCCCACTAGGATGACCAGGAAGAACTGGAGCTGTCCCAACCAAGGTAAAGTCTCCTGCAAAGCAAGAGGAAGTTCTGTCAGCACCTTTTGGCTCCGTTTCCAATAGTGCGACTTGTCATGCAACTTTGGACATATGGGGTCACATGGCAGGTCACAGCCTATTGATTTCCGCACCCGTTCTAATCAATGCAAATTAGAGTTGCAGTGACATTGAGGGGGTTCCTGCTCTACTTTGATGAGACTTTTGATGAAACTTTGATCCAAAGACTGTAAGGTTGGATCAAGGTCACACTCTGAATCGCGTGACTTGGGGGGGGCGCAACAGTGGAAACGTAGCCATAGAGAGAGTGTTATAAATTGACATTCTTAACAGAACTAGGGACATCATTTTGGATAAGTGGAGCAAGGTCGCGAGACATCCCTCCCTTCTGAGCAAAATGGTCAAACTCTCCATTCAGAGATAATGATGTGAAGCATTTAAAGGCTGCCTCTCTAAATTGCTGAGGCCTTAATGAGGCGAGCAAGCATGTTGCTCTTCCTTGGAAGATGCAGTGAATAGCCTGAAAGTCGGCCTTGGCTCTTGTGGCCATATCGAAAAGGATGGAAATGTGGATGGAGAATGTGGACGCAGTATTCAGGAGCGTTTTCAGAAACTCTGCAGTTCAGAAGCCAGAGCTGGTGTCAGTTTCCATGGTAAGGCTCCAAATGACATCAGCCGTATAGGGGCGCAGGTTATGTTCTCATCAGTTACGGCAAAGTGAGTGCTATGGCTGGGGCCTGGGCTTGTTGATCCCGCCTCTAATAGGCGTAGTGTTGCATTCCTTTGTAGGGAGCTTCATCTTTTGGCAAGCTGGATAGGACCATAGGCTGGGCCACAGTTTGCAAGTTGAGGTCCTACCTCAGGACCAGCACTTGCTAGGCCAGAAGGGGACAGTCTAGAGAACAAAGTTCAGAGCGTGCAAGGGTCGCATGTTTTTACAGTCCAGATCAGCATTTTAGGAAGAGCTGGTGAGAAGACCAGATTTCCCCTCAGAAGTATGCTAAAAGCTTGAACTCGGGGATCCAAGAAGCTACTGAGTTGGGCCTCAGACTATTGGGATGTCAAAGTGGTCTTTTCATGACAAGCATGGTCCATCAGAAGTCCTCCATCTTCTCTGAGTCATTTCCATGGATTTTGCCTCACGTGGAGGTAAAAAAAGCATATATTCATGCTTTATGTAAGTCCTTGGTGTCGCAAAGGGCTGCTGTGCCAGACTGTGAACGCGAAAGATTTCAGGGCAGGTGCTCACCCCTCTTATGGTCATGAAGAGGAACAGCTTGCAGAGTCAGAGAACTAGGTCAATTACCAAGAAAGGAAGAGTTCATAGCTCCTTCTGCTCTTACCAGCTGAAGGAATGGTGAGTATGCAATGCTGGGTAGAGGAGAATTAAAGTGAACCTGTTCCTTTGCACTGCATGGGCAAAGCACAGAATCACTTTATTTAAAAGGGTCAATAGATCTTCTGCAGTTGGTGCCATCTTGACATTATAACAGGTTTCAAGTCACCATAAATCACATTAAAGTATAGATTTCACACTGTCACATAAACAGCTATTAATAAAAGTGACCATATTTTCCTTTGGCTCGTTAGCAAAAGCTTTACTGTCGTGGCTGTCTTTTAAGAATTTGTACGATTAAATTGGAGTATATGAATATTAAGCATGCGGTTAAGGGCTGAAAATTAATTTCCCCTTTACCTGGAACAACTCTTTTTAAATGGTCTCTAGAGGAGCAGTTCACATGGCCCATGTTTCCAAACAAATTTCCTCTCAGTAAGTACAAAACTGCAAATAGATCTGGGACTAGACGTATTACTCCCTGCAGTACTTCCTAACTTTAGTGCCTCCACTGGGACTATTGACTGTGTTTGTGAGAAGGAAAAAAGTCATTGTATCAACATTAACTTGATGGTTCACTGGCAATGCTTGAAGTAACAGCTTCCTTCATAATAGTCGTCTTACAATACGAATACATTAAGCAGACCATTCTAGAACCATTTTCGGTAGCCTACGGCTCCCCTTTTGCTGAAAAACAATGTTATACAGTGGTCACTGTTAAGTATAGACAAAGCAAGGAAAACATTTACATTTTGAATCATTTTGGGAGAAAATTCACCTGAAAAAATGAGCTCATATACCATGTGTAATAGGGGACAAAGTTGTGTTGCAATCAAAGAGACCCAGAAAAAAATCATAAAAGAGTCTTAACATCAGGATAACACTCTGTGGGTGCTGCTATACAGATGTATTGTACACTGGGGTTTCTCTGACTTGTATGCAGTTATATGCAGAGTCTTACTATGCATTAGTGAGACTAATTAATGATAATAGAGGTTCACAGTAAATAAACTCACGAATGCATGGGACTACTGGGCACTCTGGCTGTTTTTTCCCTTTTCATCTTTATTTAATATTAAAAAAATCTTCTATATGTATGCATGGTGTATGCACGGTATATGCACGGTATATGGTTAATATGTGTATGTACCTGAATGTGTTTAATACTGATGTAGTGCCATCTAGTGTGTGCTAGAAGTTAGTGCAGGTTGCATTAGAGTTTAGAGTAGGTACATTTTAGCTTGACTCAGAGCTAAGTCTGAGCCATGGAATCTGGGTCAAGGTTCAGTGAAGTTCAGGGTTGGACGCCTCATACTGACAGCCCTCTGGTGCCTCCCCTGGTCTAGAAGGTTGGAGTATCTTCTAGAATTAGTGTGTGGAGGCTAGGAGGAGCTGCCTTGAATATTTATGAGACCTTGTCCAATCCCCAGTAATGACAACTGGGGCAGTCGGGCGGAAGATAGAGATACACTGTTGAGGAGGATGTCAGTAGCCCTCAGGAGTGCCTCCCTAGTCTGGGGAGCATGTGTCCTACCTTGGGCTGAGGCTCAGGTGATCGAAGAATTTTGCCATAACACACGGGAGGAAGCCCTTCCTGGATGCATAGGAGCAAGAAAGGACTGAGTGCTGAGATCAGTACTGTTTCGGGACTAACAAAGGGGAGACTAGGGGGCACCCCTGAGGGCCAATCTCCCTGAAGACAGCGGTGTGCTTACTGTAAGTCTTCATCCTTCCCTGAGAGTCAGCCAGGTGGCCTGGTGAAGAATCAGTCAGGAGGACTGGTGTGAGAGTTAGCCTGGAGGGCAAGTGAAGGGGGCAGCTGCAGCCAGGTGAGTTGGCAGTGCCTGAAGAGGTGGTGCTGGGATCATGGGCCACAGAAGAGGATGTAACAAGCTTTTTCACTAAATTTGTTACACAACAAAGGGGCTACAAGTTCCTGCCTGTAAAGGGCTATTGCTAAAGTTTGACTGGGAGCCTGTCAGATTATCCTACAGTGATTGAGCTGGAGCAAGCAAGTGTGCGGAGGAGGCAAGAAAAGGAGACTGTATATAGACTCTATATAGGAAGATGTCACTGAAGTTTTGCTGATGTTTTGCTGAAGTCAAGTGGGCATCTCATAACCTCCCATCCCTATCCAAGTTATTACCCGTCTAATAAATAAGAAAAACAAAGTCACGGATTGTTCTCTGACTCTGGAGTGCCTTTGAAAATGTGGTGTACCTGGCTGTGCAGGAGTGGGGGATCCAAATTCATCAGCATTCCGTACTGGGGTGTACTACACAGAACATGCTTGAAGAAGTACTTAAAGTGGAGTTTCACCCACAACTGGAACTTCCGCTTATCGGATTGCTATCCCCCTCTGGTGCTACATTTGGCACCTGTGGTCTGGGAGACTGAGCTGCGGCGAATTACGTCAGCAGCCTGGTTCCCTCCTTCTCCCTCCTCGCTCTGCTATTGGCCGCCTGGCCAGAACAGAGCGCAGCGGTGCCTGACGCATGCGCAGTAGGGGCTTCACTGCTGGGTTCCCTTACCTGGAAACATCAGCTGCGGTGCTGACATTGCTGGACTCCAGGACAGGCAAGTGTCCTATTATTAGAAGTCAGCAGCTACAGTATGTGTAGCTGCTGGCTTTTAATTTTTGCAGGTGTGAGCGGAACACCGCTTTAAAGGTTTAAATATTCTATTTTTAATAAAATGACCCAAATGTTCTTTTTTGGCTTCTGTGTTTCTGTTAGTCAGACAGCTTGTCTCTGAGCAGCTTACTGAGAGCAGAGGTTACCAGACAGAGAAGGATGTTTGCACTCACCTGTAATTGGACTGTCATCTTTCGGCAGGAAAATCAACTCCAATTAACATTGACAGGAGTCTTTATATTCATCAGTTAGGTATATGTCTCATTATTGATCCGTGGAGTCAGTTGGAGAGAACATCTTCTGTTTTTCATTTCTAAATCCTAAAATTGGGGGTAAAGTTGCATTTAAGGTAGGTCAGACAGTGTTGTACATTGCAGAACACTGATTTGAATTGTTTGATGTTTGGATTGGCTCGAGTTACTTAACTAAGCCTTTATGGGTACGTTTTATAAACCATTTGGTGTTTGTTTAATAAAGCTACTTCCAGCTACATGTGTTGTTTTTTTAAAACCCCAATTAAATGCCACGGCCATTTATTAGCCAATACATTGTGTGTGTCTCTGTTTATTGTTTAAATTTTAGTTTTAATTTGCTGGGGGTTTTATTCTGTTTTCTGGTTGGAAAGGATATTCATTAACTGTGCAGTCCCATGCTGCTGCTAATGATGGCTTAAAGGATAAATTCAGTTTAAACCCCTTTTGGTGTTTTAAAACTATCAGGGAATAAATTAAAGCATGGCCAAATATCTGGTGTACCAGATATGTCCCCTGTGCAACTAGACAGTGGTTCTGTTCTCCTTATCCCTACCCAACTAAATTATGCAACTGGGATATGGAGAGGTAGGCTCTATGATGTGCTGGATATTGCTCAATATATTTTTTAAATATTCATTGTTATCATTTTATTTATTTTTTATAATCTAAGATTAAAATATTGGTTAGCCTATATGCAGTTTTATTATGTAGCTTTTTTAATCATACAGATAGATTTGCTGTTTTCTGGCTTTAGCAAGAGGAGATCATTTTTCTGTAACTTACTTTGAGTAATGACATATACATTTGCATGATTATGCTGTACAGATGTATATATTGTGTTAAACATTCTTTGTACCTTCTTTGTACCTCCTAAGATCTGCTGAAGTCCTAAATATAGAGATGAGTTTCTCTGCCAAACCGAGCTACCTCAAATAATTACTTGTTACTATCAGCCTTATCATGGAAACAATAATGGAAAAAAGCAAGTTTTATAAGTGAGGGTATCCCAAGCATTGTTGCCACTGGATATCTGCTTAAAAATACAACGCTTTCATATTGGGTGAGATGTTCATTGCTCAGACCTGCAGAGAACAAGCAGCCATGGTTGGAGCGCACGGATGGTGTTAAGGAGGCTACACAGGTTTGCTTCATTTTTTTAATCAAGTTACAGCTATAAGAATGTTGAAAATGTGCAACCAAAAGCAGTAAATGCTTTTACACAGTGAGGGTTGTTGTTTCCTGAAATGCTAGTGTGGTTTTGTTAAGGGGACCTTCTTGTTTAACCACTTCAGACCTGGAAGGATTTCTCACTGTAGGACCAGAGCACTTTTTGCGATTCTGCACTGCGTCAGTTTAACTGACAATTATGCAGTCGTGTGACATTGTACCCAAACTAAATTGACGTCCTTTTTTTCCCCCACAAATAGAGCATTCTTTTGGTGGCATTTGATCCTCTCTGCATCACTTCTGATCACCGCTATTAACATAAAAAGAGCAACAATTTTGAAAAAAAAAAACAATATTTTTTACTTTTTGCTATAATACATATCCAAAATAAATTATATAAAAAAACAAATTTATTCATCAGTTTTGCCCGATATATATTCTTCCTCATATTTGTGGTAAAAAAAAAATCTTTTTTTACTAGTAATGGTGGCGATTTGCAATTTTTATTGGGACTGCGATATTGCAGCAGATATGTCTGACATTTTTTACACTTTTTTGGGACCAATGACATTTATACAGTGATCAGAAATTGAAATAGCCACTGATTACTGTGTAAATGTCATTGGCAGAAATTGAAATAGCCACTGATTACTGTGTAAATGTCATTGGCAGTGAAGGAGTTAACCTGCAGGGGGTGATATAGGGGTTACCTGTGTTCACTAAGCGTGTTGTAACTGTGAGGGGGCTGGGCTGGCAGGGGCATAAGAGATCTAATTGATCCCAGTGACAGGAATCAGTAGATCTCTTACATGCCACCTGACAGAGTGTGGGAGCCGCCGTGTTTACATTGGCGGTTCCACATTTTTCTTCTGTGCCAGGGGATTGTGGGTCGCCAGCGGACATCGAGTCTGCCCAACCCGCGGCCATACTGCTGGAGAGTGCGGTGGGCACGAGAGCGCCCCGCCCGCTAGCTGTGTACGCGCGAGCCGCCGTTTATAGACGGCGATTCACGCTATCCAGCCACTTTGCGGTGAATGTAGGCGAGTCAGTCGGGAACCGGTTAAAACTGTTTTCAATACATATGATGCTACTGAAGACACAGCCAGACAAATTAAATGTCTTAAATTAACAGAATATTTGTTAGCACTGCTGCACACCCCAGCTATAGAAGTCCTGTTGGCCATCAGGGATTGGTTTAACATTAGATACAGCAGGCCTTTACCTGTAAGCAAGAGAGGCAATGAAATAGTCATCGCATATAAAGATTTTTAAATATTATCACAATATTTTAAGTGAGGTAAGGCTAATAAAATAAGAAAATGTTTTGGGCAAAAAAGATATTCCTATAGTGAGGTGTTACTTTGTGCACCAAAGATTGTATTCCTACAGGCTCCATGCGTTTAAATCAGGCCCTGCCTGCCAAAGTGGAGAGTACACAGCAATGACAAACACTCCATGAATGGAGGACAGGTGGATGAATGAAAGATCTGTCTTCTCCATTCATTGAGTGTTTTTTCATTACTGGAAGCTATAGTACAGCTTCTATAAATGGAGGAGAGGGACTGAAAGGGCAAGCATAGTTGGCACTCTTGACAAGTGCCTATGACAGGTCAGGCAGCTCATATTAACCCCAGCACCGGAAATTTACTGTTGCAAAAGTATTGGAAGGAGCAGCCACTAGCACAAAGGACACTTCTTATTCAATGTAAGTACCATTGCACGTAAGGTTGCACCGATACCGTTTTTGTTGGCAAGTACCAGTGCCGATACTTTTGGTCAAGTACTTGCCAATACCGAGTGCCGATATTTTGCGGTGCGGTTTGCGTCAATACAAAAAAAAAATTACGTAAATCGCACAGCAAAGTATCGCATGTGATTTGAACAGGAATGCGGTGTGATTCTTGTCTGAATCACACACAACTTCCCCAACTGCTCGAGTGTGTGTGTGTGTGTGTGTGTGTGTGTGTGTGTAGAAAGGGATTAAAGTGCCATCTAGTGGGCTGTTTAAAAAATATTAGAACTCACAGTACATATTTGGCCACATTCAAAATAATCTACATAGGTGTCCCGGTCTGCTGATGGTAGCAAATCACGGCCTCTGGAGGTGCTCACAGGGCTGGAGGAGA
This sequence comes from Glandirana rugosa, assembly GCA_018402905.1. NCBI lineage: Eukaryota > Metazoa > Chordata > Amphibia > Anura > Ranidae > Glandirana > Glandirana rugosa. The sequence continues at coordinate 1,110,587 of BLSH010316628.1, forward strand.
AGTTCCGGGACCCCGTGGGTATAGGGTGGAAGTGATGTCAGGTTGGGGGCGGACCGCCTTAACATCTCCTCCAACCCTGTGAGCACCTCCAGCGGCCCTGATTTGCTACCATCGGCGGGACTTGGGACACCTATGTAGATTATTTTGCATGTGGCCAGATATGTACTGTTAGTTCTAATATTTTTTAAACTGCCCACTAGATAGCGCTTTAATCCCTTTCTATCCACACACACATAGGAGCAGTGAGGGAAATTGCATGCGATTCGGACAGGAATCACACCGCATTCCTGTTCAAATCGCACATTATATTTTGCATTGCGATTTACGCCCATTCATTTTGTAATGACACAAATTGCACCGCAAAGTAACGGTTTCAGTATCTGGAGCATTTGGGCGAGTACCGATACTCGCTCAAAGATTTGGTATCGGCAATACTGGCATCATTAGCAGCGCATCCGTAATTGCATGTGCTGATTTTTTTTTTTAAATAATAGGCTTTAACATCATACTAGTAAATGTACTAGTAATTGCCAAATGAGCTGCATAGTACTGGCTCTGAATGATAAGAATCCAAAGGTAAGTATAATTTTAAACATTAATCATGTTCAGTTAACCTCTGCTAAAGGTATGTTAATAATTTTGCTCAGTGATTTTTTTTTTTAATATGTCCATTTATTTTTATCATTCTTTCTAATATCAGAATAACTGTTTACTGAGATGGCGTATCTATATGCATCTTGTGAATGTTTAATATGGCCTGATCCCATAGCAAGCTGTTTTCTGATGATCGGAAACCTGGAGAGTCAATGTGACCTTGTTTATTTAAATGACACGTAGTGGCATACAAACCTCTTACATTATTAAAGCATGCAAATCCCAACAATAAAAACTATTATTTCTATCAAATACATAAGGAATTTAAGATTAGTTAGTGGTACAAACTTTGTAAAGTCTTTCTTTGCCTTTTGTAAGAAGATATACTTTTCTTAAAGCAGAAAAATAGCACGATAGAAAAATTTAATGAAATTAAAAATACCATGAAAAGTTAAAATTAAAAAAAAAAGATTTGCCTACAATTACTCATTAGTAACTCAAAAGGAACTTGGGTTAACTAAAATGTAATTTGGAAACTTAATCAATTGCTCAATTTTTTAAAGTTGTGCACAGACAGAAAGATATATCTGGCAAACAAAACCCACCGCAATGCATTCTCCAACAAGTTAACTGGCAAAAAGACAAAATAAAAGAAAGTCTGCTCCCTTCTCTTCCAATAGGTTTTAGAAGTGCAATAATCTTTTCTGCTTATAAATGTCCTAAATTGCACGATTCTGTCAAGACCGGACTGTATATGGCTACCATGATATAGGCACAGACACAAAAGCCTATTTTGACTGAACTTCAGAATGTTAAAAGTTTTACAATGTTAAAAAAAATCAAGGTTCAGTATGACACTTTTTAAATAAGAAATAGCAGAAAAGGTTAGTCTTCCTCTCTTCCACAATCTCTACACAGATGAAAAAAATCGTAGAAAAACCACAAGTACATAAAATGTTTAACATGTTGGTTTGGTAAATACCTGTTGTGGTGTAGCATTTTCTATTAAATCCTAGGACAGTTGTAAAGAAAATTTGGACAATGTCATAAATTTTACACAGTTTACTCATGTCTGCATGTAAGTCTACTGGGATTACAGGAAATGGTAAAAGTACCGGTAAAGGAAAAATCTAATTTCATTACCATTCCATCAAAATAAATGGTCTGATAGACTGATTTGAATTCAAGAGACTAAACACTTGACTGCAGTCTCAATCATGTCATAGGAGACAGACATCTGCCAGACATTGTAGCAGAGTCTTGTGAAATTCAAGGCTGTATTTATCATCTAATAAAAATTGGCATGGACCCAGGAAAGCATTGTTTAGGAGGACATTTAACAGTTTTAAAACCTTTAAAAGTCCTTTGATAGACATCAGTTTTACTCTATGGCTAAGCCAAGGCATGTTTTCTTGTACAAAAGGTTTTATTAATAATCATTTCAACGGGACATGTCATGGAGACATTGATGACAGTGTAATTATCCAGGAATATACAGTCTAATGGACATGTACAACATGTAAGCTCCCTGGGGAGCATGCACACACAATTCGGGTGAGGACAATGCTCATAAAAAAGGAACATAATTCAACAAAGTGTGCCACACGATAAAGCTATCCAGGCCTACGCCTGGTGTCCTGATGAGATAAAGAGAAAGTTGAGGAGTAGGAGGACAGTAGGGGTGGAAAAGAAAGAGAGAGCAGAGAAGCAAAAGAAAGAAGAAGGGAAAAGAAGAGGGGGTCCGCAGGGCTGCAGGGTCCATGGATATATCAGAGTCCAAGGCATGTTTTCATACAGAAAGGACTACCTCAAAAGACCCACCATCTACCAGTCAAGGGGCAGTATGGGAGCAGGTAAGCAAAAAAACAAAGGGGCACTATGTACTTCATACTTTACAAGAATGGACATTGATGTAAACAGTCAGGTGTAATGTCTATCCTTGGCTAAATGCTAAGCATGATTTGATGTTGCCTGCACAAATGCAGTTGCTGTGCTAGGCCAAGATGAGCTCTAGAAACTGAAAAGTTTGTAGAGGTCACTGAAGGTCTCAGCGGGTTCTCACCCTTCACATTATTACTTTGTGGGAGTTACTGTTTAGCTATGATAAGTATGTCCCATTGCAGTGTAATGACCCCTGCACAGTGATAATGCCACGTTGAACAACCAATCTCTACCTCTGTAACTCCAACATTTACATACCCCTTATGGACCAGAGCAATTTTTACATTCCTGATATGGGCCTATTGATTTGTAATTAATTTTTTAATTACATAATATTCGGAAGCGATACAAATATATATATTTTTTTAAACAAAATGTTAGTTTTAAAGTGTTTGTTAATTCAAAATGATAAATTACTGCCAGCCCCTCTATTATAGGGAGGCATACCACACTGTGTAAGTCTTTTCTAAAAACGAGGATTGTAAATACCCTTTTCTTGATCTTCAGGTGATCTTCAGGCTGCTCGATGGCTACTGCAGGAGGGGCTGAGATCTCCCTCTGACGACAGCCGGGGAGGTCACGTGGCCGTTCAGCCCTGTCTGGGAGATGTAAAGCGGCCGTGAGTCGCGTGACTGGCTTGAAGATAGCTCTAAAAATGTATTTACAATCCTCGTTTTTAGAAAAAACTTACACAGTGTGATATGCCTGCCTATAAAAGAGGGTCTGGCAGTGACCATTGTAAATGTTTTATTTGTACTAATAGTGGTGGGAATGGGGGGGCAGAGACAGAGACACAGTAAACGGAGCTGACAGGCAGTGAGGAGGGGGAGAGAGGAGAGCTGCGGATGATGGAGGGACATACGCTGACCACATTGGTCAGGGCTCAGGAGCCCTGATTATCGTGGTCCGCGCAGAGAGGGGGATACAGAAAGTGGCAGGATCAGGGAGGGTTTTTACAGTTTAGAGGGTGGGCAGATTACACAGCACAAGCATTGTGCTGTTTAATCTGCTTTAAGGGAAAAGGATCTGAATTTTTTTTCTGGGTCAACAAACACTTTAAAACAAATATTGTTATTGTTGATAATGCATTGAAGTGCACAATTCATACTGTAGTATGTCCTATTTTAAAATGACACAATCATTTTGTTTCTGGTACAAAGCAAGGCGAAGTTCAAAATGAAAAAATATGCTGTAGCTGAACGACAGTGTTTGTGTTAATTTATTTCCATATGGAAGAGAAAGTAAAAAAAAAAAGTATGCAATACTCACACTATCTCTGATACTGATCCCTACAGATTTAGCTCTCTGCATCCCAGTACTAGTCCTCTTCCAGGTTGACCTGCCTCCTGGGGGCACATTATCACCCCAGCCTGGGCTTGCAGGAGAATGCTGTACAGAGATGTCTAATGATGTGGCACCAGTCCCTGAAGGATTCATGACCTGCCAAACAGGAGGAAGAGGACCCATGACATGGCTCAACCATACAAAAGACATCTAGAAAAAAGGTGTCAATTATTAAAAAAAAAAAAAAAAAAAATGAATGGCGCTTTAAGGGTTTGCAAAAATTGGCGGAGGGGTTGTGTTTTTTTTGGTAGATGGGGAGTTGGGTTACAACAAAAATAAATGTAAGAAAAGAAAAATAGTTTATGTATGAATAGTGAAAATTAATAAATAAAACATTTTTAATAAAAAAATTTAAGGAAAAAGAGGAGGAAGGAGTTACTTAGGCCTGACTGGGGTTAGCTAAGGGGTTAACAAAGGGTTATGCAGGAACTTTTTTTCATTAATCTGCATTAACAGTCGTTATATACAATTACACTGCAACAAAATGTTGCAATATGTTAATATTGGGTTTGGTTTACTAAAGGCAAATAGGCTGTTCACTCTGCAAAGGGAATTTCCCTTAGCTTAGTGTATGTTGTAAAAAAATAACTTTGCAAAGAATACCCATTTAAATGCAAGGAAAATAAAAAGCTAAGGGTAAACTCCCTTTCCCAAGGTGAACAGCCTAGTTGCCTTTAGTAAATCAACATCAATTTATTCACAAGTGGATCAAGGCCATCACAGAGACAATATATATTCATATTTTTTAAGAATGCAGTCAGGAATGCTCATTTAGTGCTATGTCTGTTCTCTTGCTACTACCACTCGCAACATACTGAACCGTCTTTAGCTCACTAAGAGCCCCCTGCAGTCGTTTTAAACACTCTGGGGACTACAAGTCTCTGAGCACTCTAACAGCTGTTAAGTTATTGCAACTGTAGGATTTTAAGCGATGTCATCAGCCTGAAACAGCTGCATCTAAAATAGGAAGCCTTAAGTAATGTATATTGTAAAACAAAAAACAAAAAAAGAAAGAAACTTATCACCATACAGTAAAACAGGACCTGTTTATATGTTTATATGGATTTTAAATACCTGTTGAAAAAGCACTTTGTTGTTTTTTTAATTGTTTACCAGCAGAGGGAGCATCTGCAGCCAAACACAAAAAAGCCATTCATTTTGGCATTAATTTATAGGAAATCTCACTTTAATCGCTTTTCTCTCAGGGAAATTTTAATTTTTTCGCACACACATTAAAATCGTTTTTTTGCTATAATAAAAGGGTGGCAGTTGCATGAAGTGATATCATGGTGGTGACAAACACTTGGGGCACTTTATGGATTGAGCACTTTATTTATATTTTATTGAGCTTTATACGGACCTTACTTTAGGGCAGTGGTTCTCAACTCCGGTCCTCGGGACCCCCCAACAGGCCAGGTTTGCAGGATAACTGAAATATATCACAGGTGATATCATTTGCTGCTCAGAGATTGCAGTGTTCTAGTCTGCATCTCCCCAAGGTAATACTTAAAATCTGGCCTGTTGGTGGGTCCCGAGGACCGGAGTTGAGAACCACTGCTTTTGGGTAAGTGGCCATTACTTACATTTTCACTTGGGCACAGGATTATATGCTCCTCATCATGTTGGAGATTTTACACAGTTTATGAACTTTTTTCTTCATTATTTTTGAATTGGGACTTTTTTATTTTACTTATTAAGCTTTGTACATATAATACGTTTGCAGATTTATTATTGTTACATATTGATTTAGCGCCACACTAGGGTCTTTTTTTTTCTACAAATTTGGTATCACAGATTGCTTTCTCCTGGTATTTGTTTATCCACAGCACAGAATTATTTTGTTTTATATAGGTTTATTTTACTTATAGAGATTAGTGAAATAATAATTTAGGTGTATGATTAGCTGGTCATTCCTTTTCTGTGCATCATGGGAAAGAGAAAAAGAATGTTGCTATAGGGCTGACTTACACAAGGGGTGTTGCTAACCTCTTGCACCTATGGCATGTGCTCTACATCTGATGGGTGCCCTGGATCTGGAACCTCCCTCTTACATAACTGTAGGTCAGGACTACCAGAGACAAGAGAAATAAAGGATATGAATGTAGAAATCCTTACTTGGGTGAGCTTGAAGGTAGGGGATAACTTACTTCCCTTTAATCTAGTCCCCTCCTTATCCCTCCCAGGGAGAGATTTTTAATGGCTGGGTTGAATCTAGGAGAGTATTATGTAGCAAAGTGAAGGGATAAAGCTGTGGGACTTGGTTGCCCTATGTAAGTTTCATCTCAGATGGTTCCTCCTGCATTGAGCTAACTCCCGACCTTGGAGGAACAGTTCTTCTATGTAGTGCCAATGGATATGGGTATTTGGACTATATTTTATATTTAGCCTTACCTCAGTGACATGATTTTGAGGTTGTATTGACTTAAGTAAAGGAGATAGATTTGGCTTCTAGCTGGGTATGACCACATGTCAAGTGGATCTATAGACATTTAGGCTGTGGGTGACTGGATGGGTGCTGTCCTTGGGATGGAGTCGGTGGTGGTTAACGAAAGAGGTCATCTTGTCAGCGTTGAGGATCCTTTCAATGGAACACATGTCAAGTGACCGGAGCCCCCTCGTCTCAGGGACCCTAGGTGCCCAGCTGAACTTCTGGAGCATTAACCTGTAACCACGAGAGGGATACAAGGTCTTGTTGTGTAAGTCACGAATGAGTGGAGGGGTCAGTGCTGTAGGGAACCAGGCCTTTTGACCACTAAGTTTCATCCTAGTAATGCCCCTGACTTTGACTTCATGGTAGGTGCCACAGCTTGCAGCTCAGTTATAGTATTTTGCTGCGGGAGTTTTTAGAGGATGAAATAAGCCACTGGGTGATTCAGTTCATCACTGTCCACCCATAACTGAAAAATAACTGGGATGACCCGTGGACCATGGACATACAATATCTCAATGGTTAGTGATTTATTAAATTAATAGTCAGGATTTTTTTTTTATCTGAGCTAAAACTGAAATTGTGCCCTGGAATAATTTAATACACAAATGTTGCCCAGTTCAATGAATATATGCATTATTGCCTCAGTTAGAAAAAATACACTAAGATTTAGCATTGAAATATTACATACTCCCTTCTTCCCAGAAGATCTATGTTTCATATTATATTTCTTAAATTCCAGATGGGATAAGTGTATTAAAAATCACATGTAAAATTCAAAGTATGAATGGGGCTTTCTGTGTTAAATAGAATTGGGTTTAGCTGTGCTATTGAATACAGGAAGAAATATCCTGCTTCTCCTATGGAATGAAGCTGTCATGTAACTGTACATTGCTTTGTATAGAAAAATGATTTTATTTATAGTAAATTATATGTCTCACTCGTATTCTGTAAAATAGACTACTGTTTTGTTTTTTGTATGGAAAAAAACAATGGCCTTATTTTTCCAGAGCCCCTGCAGGGGGACATAATATATGGAACAGAAAGGTTCATTAACTACTAAAATCGGATTATGCAAAAAAAAAAATGAGCATACATTGAATTGGAAAAACAGTTAAGTCACGACACAGGAATCCAAAATGGAAAAGCAATTAACACTCCATGTAAACTTTTACTTTATGGTTAATATCTCTAATATAAATGTAGTGGAGCATTTGAGTTATGGGAGACTGATTACACTGCAGATAAAGGACGGTGGCAGTTTTATACTGAATTGATCACATATTAAGTACGAACACCTTGTTGTAGAGCATGTGTGGACTTGGATAATGGTTTAAGGAGCTGTAAAATCATGGCTGCCGGTGTTCGACACAGGGCTATCTGTACAAAAATCAAATAAGAATCGAGTCCCCTACCCATGATCTTAAATTGAGCTACACCAGGGGGTGTGAAACAAAAGTTGTATGTTCTACTGGGGAGGCAGGCATCAAAGCAAACCTATTGATTTGCCCTGCATGGGTAAAGCACTAATTTGTATGTTTATATCTGTTCAGTCGTATACGACTGTCTGTTGGCAATTCTTTGGGGCAGTTTTCTGGGCACCCTGTCTGAAATGCTTAAAAACCTTTTTTCTCCTTCACTGACGGGCACTGATGAGGTTGCACCAATGGGCACTGATGAGGCAGCACTGATGGGCACTCATGAGTTGGCACTGATAAGGTGGCACTGATGGGTACTGATGAAGAGGCACTAATATGTAGAATTGATGGTCACTGATAGGCGGCACTGATATGCAGCTCTGATGGGCACCAGTAGGTGGCACTGATATGCAACACTGACGGGCACTGATAGGCGGCACTGGCAGGCGCTGATAGGTGGCACTGCCGGGCACTGATGGGCACTGATAGGCAGCACTGATGGGCACTAATAAACGGCACTGATGAGCACTGACATGTGGCACTTATTGGCACTGAGAGGCGGCACTGATAGGCGCTAATAGATAACACTGATGGACACTAATGGATTGCACTGATTGACAGTACCTCCTCATCAGTGCTGTCTGCCATTACTGATACGCACTGATTGGCATCATTGATGGGCACTAACAGGCTGCACTGATGGGCACTGATTGGCACTGACTGCCACTTTGGTGGGCACTGACTGACAGTTGATGGGTAGTGATTGGCAGCTGTGGTGGGTACCTCTAATGGGGGCTGCGCTGATAATCAATGCTCTGATTATCAGCACACCCCCCCCCCCCCGACAGGAGAGCCACTGATCGTCTCTCTCTGTCAGCGCAAACTGAGGAAAGCCGTTTACCGGCACTTTCTGGTTCACGGTGCAATCATCTGTGAAGGCTCGTTACCACGATCACAGTTGTGACACACCACACTGGCGGTCGATCGCAGGTTATCCTGCTGGACCTCATATGACGTCCAGTCAGGATAACGAAACCACCGACAGGCCGTCATTCTGCTATAGGCCGGACGGGAAGTGGTCAAACTTCCCCCTCTTAGCCCCACAAACAGCTCACAGATCTTCATATCAAAACCAGATTACAGATTACATTTTTGAAATCCATTATGTAATTTGTCGATAATAAAAAATGTAATGTATTTTTTAAGGCAGGCTTTTCATTTCTTTCCAAAGAAGTGTAACCCTTTGTTCCATATGAGCCCTTTGTGTTACTGGTGACCAGT
>BLSH010316628.1:1119602-1130650 GCA_018402905.1 Glandirana rugosa
TGGGGGCTGCGCTGATAATCAATGCTCTGATTATCAGCACACCCCCCCCTCTGACAGGAGAGCCACTGATCGTCTCTCTCTGTCAGCGCAAACTGAGGAAAGCCGTTTACCGGCACTTTCTGGTTCACGGTGCAATCATCTGTGAAGGCTCGTTACCACGATCACAGTTGTGACACACCACACTGGCGGTCGATCGCAGGTTATCCTGCTGGACCTCATATGACGTCCAGTCAGGATAACGAAACCACCGACAGGCCGTCATTCTGCTATAGGCCGGACGGGAAGTGGTCAAACTTCCCCCTCTTAGCCCCACAAACAGCTCACAGATCTTCATATCAAAACCAGATTACAGATTACATTTTTGAAATCCATTATGTAATTTGTCGATAATAAAAAATGTAATGTATTTTTTAAGGCAGGCTTTTCATTTCTTTCCAAAGAAGTGTAACCCTTTGTTCCATATGAGCCCTTTGTGTTACTGGTGACCAGTAACATATGCATATGCACTATACTAGGTATGCAAATATTAGACAAAGCACAAACAGCACTATGTATCAATTATTCTCTTACCTTGTATGTGTAACTACAGTACCACTTTTTTATTTAGCCTTGTAAATCTGTGTACTACATTTCAATGTGTAATACATTTCATTTAAAGCCACTTACATTGGAAGCCATAAATGTGAACTCCATATTCTGTATAACATCTACATGGACCACCACTGCAGCTACACCATTACAGAAGCAGTAGATTATCCTCATCCTCCTCCTTCTCCATCACATACACTGTATTGGCAAAAAGTATTGGGACACCTTCCTTTACATGCACATGAACTTTAATGGCATCCCAATCTTAGTCTGTAGAGTTCAATATTGTGTTGGCCCACCCTTAATAGCTTCAACTGTTCTTGGAAGGCTGTCCACAAGGTTTAGTAGTGTGTCTTGTTTGGGAATGTTTGACCACTCTTCCAGAAACGAATTTGTGAGGTCAGGCACTGATGGTGGACAAGAAGGCCTGGCTCGCAGTCTCCATTCTAATTCATCCCAAAGGTGTACTATTGGGTTGAGGTCAGTCAAGTTCCTCCACCCCAAACTCATCCATGTCTTTATGGCCCTTGCTTTGTGCACTGGTCCAAATCATTTGGTGGAGGGGGAATTATGGTGTTTGGGTGGGTTTTCAGGGGTTGGGCTTGGCCCCTTAGTTCCAGTGAAGGCAACTCTTAGGGCATCAGAATACCGAGACATTTTGGACAATTTCATGCTCCCAACTTTGTGGGAACAGTTTGTTCCAACATGACACACACCAGTGCACAAAACAAGGTCCATAAAACCTGGATGAGTGAGTTTGGGGTGGAGGAATTTGACTGGCCTGGTCTTGACCTCAACCCGATAGAACACCTTTGTGATGAATTAGAGTTGAGACTGAGAGCCAGGCCTTCTCGTTCAACATCAGCACCTGACCTTACAATAGTGCTTCTGGAAGAATGGTCAAACATTCCCATAGACACACTCCTAAACCTTGTGGACAGCCTTCCCAGAAGAGTTGAAGCTGCTATAGCTGCAAAGGGTGGGCCAACTCAATATTGAACCCTACGGACTAAGACTGGGATACCATTAAAGTTCATGTCCATGTAAAGGCAGGTGACACAATAGTTTGCACAATATAGTGTATGTTTGTTCCAGGTTAGTTACTCATTTGGTCCTGAACCTGGATGAAGATGACAGCCCTAGAGGCAGTAGCTTTAAAAACATGCCAGAAATGGTCTCGTATTTCTTTCTTTGTAGGCTCACTGGAAACTACACTTTCTTAAAATGTATTTTCATGTATCCCCAACAGATGGAATTATGATTTTTTTTAATGTTATTTAGATGATTTAAAGCAGTTGTTAATCCACTTGTATACAATGCTCTCATCCCCTCTGTATTATAACAATAAGTTCCACTGTGTCTGTGTTATATCATAAATATGCTTATCTGTACTGATAACACACCGTCTTCCTGTGATCAGTTGCCTCTTCTCCTCTCCTCTGCCTAGCTGACAGTCCAAGCAGGTGGGGCCGAGCACTGCAGCTGACGTCAATCGGGGAGGAGAAGAGAGAGGAGAGACAGAGCTGAGGAGTCACATGACCGCAGGAAGCCGGTGTGTTATCAGTACAGATAAGCATATTTGTGATATGACACAGGGGAACTTCTTGTTCTAATACAGAGGGGATAGGGGCTTTTCATGTGAAGTATGACAGCAACAGGGTCAGGGCTGATACGAGCAGACATTCAGAGAGGGGAGGGGGGAGAGGAGGGAGGAAGAGAACACAGGAGACACAGAGCAGGGCTGCGGATGACGGAGGCATGTACTGACTCCTGTGTCACAGCTCTGCAGCCATGGTATTTCTGAGTACAAGGGGGAGGCAGAACCAGGCAGGATCAGACAGGTATTAGATACAGGGGGCCAAATGACACAGCACTAGCACTGTGCTGTATAACATGTTTTAAGGGAACAGGATCTGTTTTTATTCTTTTTTGGGTTAACAAACACTTTAATTGTTTTCACTGACTTAAAAATATCTAGTGATTTTCCTTCTCTGAAGTAATTTGAGAATACCTGGCTACCTGTCACTGGGTATTTCCACTGTACTGGTAGTAACTGCAATTGTAATAATCACATTTAAAAAAAGTCTCTATCTTTATGTTGCTCCTTTATCCACAGGCCTCAAACTCTTTACATTGTAGAAGAAAGACATTTATTTGGTTTATTTATATTTATTCCATAGTAGAAGGATCATACCTATGTTCCAGAGACAGTGCACATACAACAGAGATAACGTGCCCACCTAGAAGAGACATTGGGGTTAATTTACGAAAACTGGAGAGTGCAAAATCTGGTGCAGCCGTGCATGGTAGCCAAACAGCTTCTAACTTCAGCTTGTTTAACTAAGATTTGACAAAAAAACCTGGAAGCTGATTGGTTTCTATGCAGAGCTGCACCAGATTTTGCACCCTCCAGTTTTAGTAAATCAACCCTAATACATCATGGATTAAACAAATCATTCAACAAAGTTGAAGGTATTATTGATATTGGTGTCCCTCTTGGAGAGACATTCCCCCACTTTTGTCTCTGTCAGGGCAGAGACAACCCCCCACCACAATTTTAATAGAATGAGAAAACTTCCAACAATGTTTTATTGATGTGTGTGCTGTTCTGTCTGGGGATTGTGATCCCTCAACCCCCATTTCTTATATGAACATTATTTAGAATAAGAAGAAAGGGAAGATTACTTCCTGTCCTTGAAACAGGCAAAACATTATAGGAACATTAACTCTTCCCCACAATATCCTTAAAATAGAGGTCCATTTAAAACTTAAAGAGGAGCTCCAGACTCCCCCCAAAAAAGTTAAAAGTCAGCAGCTAGAAATACTTTTAATATAAGTGCACTTACTTGTACAGGCATCCAGTGGTGTCCTCACCAGAGCCGATTCTTCAATCAGCTATCAGGTGCAGGCACCGCCATCTGACTAAGGGAAACCAGCTTGCAGCTTCACAGCTGGCTTCCTACTGTGCATGCACGAAGCGTGATGTGCTTTGTGAATTCAGCAACCCCCAAGGGGGCAATGGTTACATAGCGCTAGAAATAGCGTCTGTAAAGCACCTGAAAACTGCCTCCCATGCCACCCAGTGTGAAAGTCCGAGTGCAAGCAGCATCTTTGGGGTGGTTTGGGAGCGCTGTATACAGCACTCCCAAACCACCCCTACCCATTGGAATGAATGGGCAGCGCTTCCGAAGCTCCTGAAAAGTGCTTCGGAAGCGCCACAACATGGGCGCTTTTAACCCTAATTAACCCCTTCTTGGGGGTTAAAAGCGCCCCGCTAGCAGGCGAAAATTGGCGCCGAAGCGCCACTTAAACAGCGGTGAAGCGCTGCTACCCTTTACCGACAACGCACTTTACCGACAACGCACGGGCGGCCCCAGTGTGAAAGCAGCCTTACAGGGTAGTTAGTATGGGCTTAGAATGGGGGTGGGAGTACATTTACATTTAGTTAGGACTTCTACTTTAACTAAGAAAATTCTGTGTTGAATTAATGGAGACTGTTGCCTTTATTTTTACATACTGTACTAAGAGAATGAAAAGAGACTTTGATTGGGTTAGCTTTATGAAGAAAGGAAGGTAGGGATATCGGTTAAACTCAACATTTTTTTACATGAATCCTTTTAAAATATCAAGTATAACATGGATATGCTTTTTTTTCAGGCTTCTTTTTTGTCCTGTGCACGCTCCCTATCTTCTACTGATGCACCCCACAGCTAACATGCCATTATTTCTGGTCACATGCTCTGCTCTATACCTACTACAATAATCATAGAACTGAATGTGCCTGCAGGTAGATGTGTAGTCCACCTGGGGGATGAGCAGGAAAGGGTGGCTACATTCACATACACAAGAGGGATGTTGAGAACAAACATAGCCACTATAGAACAGGAAGTCTGAGAACAGCAGAAAAAAGATTGCATTTGAGCCTAGGTTCACATTGGTGTGGGAATGAAATGGTGCGTGTTCAGCTGAGCTCTCACCATTTCATTCCCGCATGTCAGTTCCGCCTTCAGGTGCGATTTCAGAGACATCTGTTTGGGTTTCTGCACAGATGTCTATGAAAATCACACCTGAAATCACCAAAAGTAGTACAGAAACTACTTTTGGGAATCGGTGTGGCGATGCAAATGCAGCGTCGCACTGATTCGGACTGAAATCGCACCAATGTGAACCAGAGATGAAACAAGATAGAAGGTAAATTCTAGTTATATTTAGACAAATTACATTTATTTTATTTTATAAAACAAAGTTGAATTCAGTGTCACTTTAACCACTTCACCCGAGTGGACATCATATGGTGTCCTGGGAATCAAGCGGTTATACTGGAATGATGCCTGCACCTGCAGGCATCATCCCAGTATCAAAAGTTACAACAGCTGATGCCCTGTCAAGCAGAAGTGATTCCAGTGGCTGTACAACCACTCAATCACTTCTGCAGGTGGGGGCAGGGGGTTCCCCCCCTCCCGCTGCCTTTTCCTGGGCTCTCCTGTATGATCAGGGAGCCTGGGATTGCTCCAACTGGCTGCATCAGCTGTAGTAAACAGAGAGAGAGGAACTGCCATTGTTCCTTCCTCTCTGTGACCCCGGAAACTAGAAGCGTTGAGAATTTTCTCACTAACAGATACGCGCACGTATCCATGCGCATACGTAAGTCCCGCATGCATATGTAAACTGATTGCACCACTCATCTGCGGTATTCTCGCGCATGTCAGAGTGAGGACAACAATTTTAACTCTAGACCTCCTGTGTAACTCTAAACTTGAAGCCTATAAAGGTGTTTAATCACTTCAGCCCCGGAAGGATTTCCAATTTAGGACCAGAGCCCTTTTTGCGATTCGGCACTGCATCACTGTAACTGACAATTGCGCAGTCGTGGGACGTTGTACCCAAACAAAATTTGCATCCTTTTTCCCCACAAATAGAGCTTTCTTTTGGTGGCATTTGATCATCTCTGCGTCATTTCTGATCGCCGCTATAAACAAAAGAAGAGTGACAGTTGTGCATAAAAAAACTCATTTCTTACTTTTTGCTAAAATACAAATCCCCAAAAAAATCGGTTTTGGCCGATTTATATTCTTCCTCATATTTTTGATAAAAAAAATCGCAATCTGCATTTATTGATTGGTTTGCGCAAAAGTTGCTGCGTTTACGGATGATGAGAATTAATTTCTGGGTTTTTATTTATTTTTTACTAGTAATGGCGGCGATCTGCGATTTTTAGTGGTACTGCGATATTGCTGCGGACATGTCGGATCATTTTGACACTTTTTTGGAACCATTGGCATTTATACAGCGATCAGTGCTATAAAAATGCACTGATTACTGTGTAAATGTCATTGGCAGTGAAGGGGTTAACCTGCAGGGGGCGCTCTAAGGGTTAACTGTGTTCCCTCAGTGTGTTCTAACTATATGGGGGCCCACGCCACGCCCCCTGACGACGTCATCTTGTGACGAAACTGGTAGGGGAGGAGCTACTCGTATGGGCGGAACGGTGAGCGAGGACAACACAGCCATTTGGGATGTGGGAAGTGCTGGTCGCTTACCACTTATTTGTCTAAAGGCGCATTTTACCCTAAGCACATGTGAGTGTAATGTGTTTTATACTTGAATACATTTTCTATCTATACGTGTTGCACTATGGATTGTGGTTTGTTTGTTTACATACGCTGCTGAGAGCGGGTCGGAGGAAGAAAGTAGTTTGGTGGAAGGACACACGGATTGGTTTCTTGCTTCATGCGCTCAAGACCCCTGTAATAAGGGTTCACCCTAGGGGGTAAGAGTCAGTGTGTGCGGTGATGGTGACGGCTTTCCACTATTCCTCATAACCTTTGGTTTTATGAACAAGTCTGAAATCTCCTTTGAGGCCATTGATGAACTTTTATACTGTCATTATTTTCTTAGCGCTGCACCATTTCCCTTTGTATGGGGGCTGGGCTGGCTGGGGTAGGGGAGTGATCACGGCTCCCATATACAGAAAGCCTGTGATCACAGCCCTTCCCCCTCTAACAGAATGGAGATCTGTGTTTACATACCCGGACCTCCGTCCTGTCGCTCTGGGGGGTAATCGCAGGTGACTGGCGGACATAGAGTCCGCCGTACCCCCTCCCTGGTCCCCCCGGAACACAGTGAGTGCGTGAGCGCACCTCCAGTGGCGCGCACACGCTCACAATATTCGTTCTCGCGGCTGCCATCAGGTGACGGCGTTTCGCGAGAACAAGCCAAGTTGCTGCTGTCAAGCCACGGCGGGCAGTCGGCAACTGGTTAATTGGGAATAAGAAAATATAGGAATTTTGGGCTAAATCATTTTGAGAAATGTTAAGAAAAAAGACATGAATGTAGTGTCAGCGAATTGAACAGAAAATACCTATTTATGGCCCAGAATTGGAAATGGCATCACAAGAAGAAGTAAAAATGGTTACCAAACAACTGAAAACCCTACAAGAGGATGGAATAGGTTCAGCATTGACAATACATGAAGGGCTGACCGTATGTAAGTGTATCAACTAATATGTGAGGTATGGAATAAGAAAAACATGCCAGAGTAATAGAAACTGGGAGTAGCTTGCTGTATCCTGAAAAAAGAAGGTAAAACAATGTAAAGTAAAACAACTATTATTGCCTCCCCTATGTAATGACAAGAATTTTGTCAACAAGATTAGAACCTCATGTTCATAAGATAGTGAGACACTATCAGCGTGAATTCCAGAAAAATAGGTCAACCACAGATCACATCTTCTTGTTACACAAGTGCTGGAAATATATGGTGAGGCTAATATCTACAAACAGACCTATGATAGAAGGAGAAAGAAAGTATTATATAATATACCAAAGGAATTTGGGGTCACTACTAAGATAATAAAATACAGTATGTAAAGAGGACACTTACAGATATAAGAACTGAAGTAAAAGCACAGCAAAAAAATAAACCAAAAAAAATGACAGTTTCTGGTAGGCTAAGCCAGGGAAATGTCCTGATATGCAGACCATTTACTTTAACCTTGGGGAAAGTAAAAATAAAATCACTTCCCATCTGGGCCATCTCTGACACTTTGCTCCTGCAAGAATCTCTTTTTTTTTTTGCTAGAAAATTAATAAGAACCTCCAAACATTATATATATATATATATATATATATATATATATATATATATATATATATATTTTTTGCAGAGACCCTATGGAATAAAACAGTGGATGTTGCAATTTTTTATGTCACACAGTATTTGCGCAGCAGTTTTTCAAACCTAATTTTTTGGAAAAATTCTCCATAGACCCTTTAAACGCTTTTACAGGTTACCTGTTTAGAGTTGCACTGGAGGTCTCGTGCTAGAATTATTGCTCTCACTCCGATGTTTGCAACAATACCTCACATGTGTGGTTCGGTTGCCGTTTACATATGCGTGCAGCAGTAACGTATGCGTTCGCATTTGCACGTAACTATGGTGGGATGGGGGCGCTTTACATTTTTTTTTTATTCATTTATTTATTTATTTTATACAAAAAAAAATGGTCACACTTTTTCTTTTTTGTACTTTACTTTATTGCTATCACAGGGAATGAATTACTGTTCTCTAATAGAGCACGAACAATTGGACTTTTTTTTTTTCACTGTGAAGGTAAATTTGATACCCCCTCCCACATTTTATAGCACAAGCCTAGCATTAAGGGGAGGGGGGTAGGCTCACTTGCTAGTTGCTGCCTGGCTCACCAGTGCCCATCAACCATCAATTCTGACCACTAAAATTACCTTCCTGATTCCTACACTGACCTACCTGCCCCCCTACTCTAACTTACCAGACCCCTACACTAGCCCCCTGACCTCTACACTGACCCACCTGAGCCCTACACTAACCATTACACTTACCTACCTGATCCCTACACTGACCTACCTGTCACATACACTGACCTACCTGACCCTTACACTGACCTACCTGACACATACACCGACCTACCTGACACATACACTGACCTACCTGACACCTACACTGATCTACCTAACGGAGTTGTGCGAGTTATAAAATCTGCCTAACAGAATTGTACAATGATTCTTCCAGGTCAGACTTCAGGTGACCTCTGATCTCTTGACAATCCTGCAGCTCATCCTTACCTGTAGTGTGCGAGTGCGCCCATCCCTCATGAGCACTCAGATGGCCCTGTAGGCACCAGGTAGCCAGGATAAGAGAGCCGCCCACCCATTTACACAGAGCAAGCGGGGATCTCCAGGTGCCCAGCGCGGCCACGGTGTAATTCCCATCTCCTGGACCCAACAGTGCCTATGATGGACGTCACACGTCCCGCGGTCCTGGCATTGGACCAGTGTGGCATCCATCATAGAAGCCGGGTCCAGGAGGCGGGACTTTGCGTACATCAGGAGATAGATCCCCGCTCTCTGTGTAACCAGCACAGGGCTAATAATTATTTTTAAGAATTCCGAGACCCAGGGCTTTTTGGGCGCCCACTCGGGGCTATAGCCCCCTCAGCCCCCCTCCCAACGCCACTGTCTATATGGTTGGATATTTAGAAGGTTTATCATTGAATGCCATTTACCATTATATGATAATAGGTTGAACACTTATCTCTTCTATATACTGGCAATTGTGTATTCAGGCTCATATAAGTAGCAGCACCGTTTACACTTTACATTTTCACATATATTTCATTTATACACTTTATTTACACAGTTGGGGTAATACTTTCTAGCCTAAATTGTCTGGCTTGTTGGGCCCAGGAGCAAGGGCATCCCAAAATACAGTTTTGAGAGGGGAGAACGAAACAACTTGGACGGGGCCATTCACAAATAAATTAGGAGTATCAAAAATATACAGAGTCTCTTTAAGGAAATGATATACAATACATATCCACAATATTTACATCCTAGCTACAGGTCCCCGCAGCTAAGGCCCCTTTCACACGGACTGTCTGATCAGGTCTGTCTGTCCGTTTTTTAGGCAGACCTAATCGGTCCCTCCATTCACCCCTATGTAATCAAGGGAAACCAAAGAATTTTAGACTCACACTTTCAGCAGCACCAGTTTCCTGGTCCCCTGCTGCACCCAGTGGTTCCTCCCATTGACCCCTATATCACTATGAGATACTAGCAACCAGAAAAGCAAGTATTTACTATCTTCCTTTGCAGGGGGTACTTTATCTTCATACTTATTTTGGCAACAGAGTTCCTTTAAAGTGGAGCTAAACTTTCCATTTTCTCTCCTGCATCTTCTTCTGGGTTCCAGTTTTCGGCCGTCTTCATTGGCCAGCAAGGGCTGATGTCACTCCTACGCATGTGTCAGTCATCCCAGCACATGGGAACGGTGCCGGTGATGTAAGCAGAGCTGCGCATGCATGGCTTAGCTTACATGCCGGAAAAAGCTGTGAGCAGGCAGGTAGGTGTATTTTATTGTAAAAGAGACATTGCATGTCTCTTCTGCAAGAAAGAACCTGCCTTCTCACAGTTTGTGACAGTGGAACTTTAGTTAAAGTGGATCTGAACTGAAAGACTGAACATTGGCTGTATTATAGGGAAAATCTAGAAGTAGTAATTGTGCCTGAGTAGTACCATGAAAAATGTATCTTTTGTCTGGAATTCCTCCTGAAATACAGCAATTCACTTATTGGTATGTGAGTGTGCCTAGGCATTCCTGTGCCATAGGCCTCTAAAGCCTCGTACACACGGTGCGGCGGTCGTACGACCGAACAGCCCAAATCGTATGTTGGCTGATGTATCTCGCATACTGACATGCACTAAGCGATTGTACGGCCAAGCCGAACGTAGTGGCGTGTTACGAGCGTATAAAGAGGAAGTTCAGGTGAATGTGATTTGTGAATTAGGAAGGTAGGTTTACACGAACGGACAATTCCGAGCGTTCCTGACTTCTGAGCATGCGTGTTTTGCACGTACAACTTGTTGGACCAACTGCTCTGTACACACGATACAACGGTCGTATGACCGCTTGTTGTACAACCAAAGTTTTCTAGTTTGCTCATCCAACTTCTGTTGTACGACCGTCGCACGTCAGCTGTTCTAATCGCGCATACTAACATTCGGATGATCGTACAACAAGCAGTCGTACAACCATTTTCATATGACTGTTGCACCGTGTGTACAGGCATTAAGGAACTACTGCCTCTTACTACTAGTCTCAGGAGATATGGTGATGTTACTTCTGCCAGAGTAAGGTATGGTAAGCAGCGGCGGCTGGTGTGGGAGGGGCGCTGGGGCGCCGCCTCCCCGCCGGCAAAAGACGAGAAAAAAAAAAAAAAAAGTCAACCCCGCCCACCTACAGGTGGCGCCGGTACATTGACGTTCTTTTTTTTTTTTTCTTTCGGCTCCTTGGCTGTCACATGACAGGCCAAGTAAGTGAGCCTATTGGTCGGCCATTCACGCCTATGCATGTGCGCTTCTTCCTGCGGCCATGCATAGGCTGATTGGCTGCCCTGAGCCTCCGCTCAGGGTGATTGGATGAG
>BLSH010316628.1:1132802-1148562 GCA_018402905.1 Glandirana rugosa
TGACGTTTCCACGTCCACGACCAAATACCGTGTATATAGAAAAAGGTTTTCAATTGTTATTGTCGTCCATCGTGTCTTTTGTTAAAAGTTATCTAGTCAAAATAGAAAGTAATTTTACTCGTACGTAAAATGTATTTACATGTTATTTCCAAAATGGACCGTCGAGTCTTAGAGGTTCCTGGTGAATACCACTGAAGTTAGGTATGTAGACCCATTCTGACCGGTTACCTAAAGTCGACCTCTTAAGTTACTACCAGAAAAACAGAGTTTGTCTTCGCTGAAGTGGGTGGATTCTATAAGGGGCGGGGCTTATTAAAAGTAGGAGGGGTCAAAGGGAAGGGCGGGGCCTGGCGCCCCCCCATCCAAAAACTTCACCAGCCGCCACTGATGGTAAGTCAGTAATGGATCATCACCTGAAGTCGCTTCTGTTTGAGACAAAAAGACCATCATTGAATTCTCCAGCTGAAATCCATTGGCCAGTCTTACCCAGATGTATGGATTGAAGTCACCATAAGTGGTCCTTGGAGATTCTGAGCTGCCAGGTAAAACCTTTATTGTACATTTATGTAAAATGCATGCTCATTTTAATGAAAGATAAAACTGATCTATTGAAAATTGTTTTCTGTGCTACCTGCTGTTATTGTTAACTTTTGGAAAAAGATATATGTGCCATAAACCAGCACCTGCACCTTTGCAGTACTGCATTTAATATATATTTTGTAGGCTGCCCACAGACATCAGAGAGCAGTCAGATAAGCAGGCATGATCTGTCTTCTCTCAGGGCTGAAAATTTCCCAAGCACCGTAGAGCGCTCCATAAACTTGAAAAGTTTTCTAACCTGTTTGATTAATGTTCCCCCCAAGAGCTGTCACTCAGCAGGCTACTGGCTGCCATAGAAGATGCAAGAATATAGTCCAATCTGGCTGAAAACATTTAGATCAGGCAGCTAACCCTTTCTATCTATGCTGTATTTAGCAAAGCAGAAAGTAATGACAGTGCAGTAAGCCATAAAGACCAAACAGAAATCAACTACGATTGCTCTGTCTACAGTAAGCTGAAATGTGATTATGGGTTCATATAGTTATTATTATTATACAGGATTTATATAGCGCCGACAGTTAGCGCAGTGCTTTACAATATTAGGGCAGACAGTACAATTACAATACAATTCAATACAGTAGGAATCAGAGGGCCCTGCTCGTTAGAACTTACAATCTAGAAGGGAGGGTCAAGTGATATGAAAGGGGAATAACTGCGGTGGATGAGCTTATTGAGAAAATAAGAAGTGTAGTTGTTAGGTGGAGGCAGGATAGGCTTTCCTGAAGAGAAGGTTTTCCGGGATCGCCTGAAGGTGGATAGATTTGGGGACAGTCTGACAGATTGGGGTAGGGAATTCCAGAGGATGGGAGAGGCTCGGGAGAAGTCTTGGAGGCGAGTATGAGAGGAGGTGATGAGGGAGCTGGAGAGCAGGAGATCTTGGGAGGAGCGAAGAGGGTGGTTAGGTTGGTATTTATATATAGTTATATATAGTATATATAGCTACCACACTTTTTGTGCTACAACTGCTCTTTGCACCGAATAAACATGTAAAACAGATTGGTTTGGTGTAAAAAATCTCATAAGTGTATGTTAATGTGCTAAAAACCTTGTGCTTGATCTATCTATAGTTTATAATTATATATGTACTTTGGGGAACGACATTTGCTAATTACTTGCTAAATACGTGGTCTCTGTTTCCTGCTAAAAGTTCTGCTTTACTGCTCCTGCTCACAATTTAAAGTAAATTCTCATATAATTATTCTGTTAGCCCCAGTTCACAGGTGCGACTTGTCATGCGATTTGACAGGTCAAATCGCATGACAAGTTGCACCCCATTGTCCGCAATGGAACTGTTTAAATCGGTGCAACACTGACCTTGCGGCGCTGCATGGATTTGAATAAGTAGTTCTTGCACTTCTTTTGGTAATTTCAGGGGCGACTTGCATAGACATCTGTGCATGAAGTCGCACTGACATTCGGCTTTGCACAATTTCAAAATTGCATTCAGTGTGAACCTAGACTTAGTGTCATTTAAAAAGCTATAGCTAGAAATCCTGACGTGCCTTACTCCTGGTATGACGTTAAAATGGTTTCCCAAATGAGGTTCTGCATTGTCACCCTGTCACATTTACCCTTGACTACACACTGTGCAGGCATTGCCCACCGTAATCACTATCAGGAAGCCAGTCTGTCCAATGATATGTAGCCGTTGCACTGCACGTAGACATGAAAACATGTCTGAAAGTGGCTTAAGATCAGCAGCACTGAGATGGAAAAAAATGGAAAAAGGCCCTAACTGTATACTATGGGAAAAAGTGCAAATTACATTGCTACCATCAGAGAAGTTGCAGAATTGTTTGGGTCCTCCTAACCTGCACCAGAGATAACCTGACTTGTACCTACACCAACACACATGAACAGTTTCAATAGGCTTTATTAACAGGTGAGAGCTCTGAAAAGGAAATGAGTTAGGTGAAAGCACTGTCAAACAGGTTACACTATTCCTAGATTGTAAGCTCTAACGAGCAGGGCCCTCTGATTCCTCCTGTATTGAATTGTATTGTAATTGCAGTGTCTGCCCTAACATTGTAAAGTGCTGCGCAAACTGTTGGCGCTATATATATTCTGTATAATAATAAATAATAATAATACAGCAACACAGTTGGCAAGAAGATGACCATCTCAGGCCCTAGCTATAAACAAAAGTTTATGTGTACCCCTACTCCACTGGCCAGTCCTGGTCGCGCTGGGAACCATACTCTGATGGAGCTCACCTCTCCCTTCTGATGGTATTTGTAAACCCAGCAAAGGCCAAGCAAACAAGCAGAACAAATGATCAGAGGTCTCTCATCACAGATGCAATCCTTGGTCACTGATGGTCCAATGAAGACCAGCAAAAGGTCCTGAACTTCTCTCCAGCTGGCAACCTGCAGCATTTACAGGTGGTCTTTTACAAAGGATTCTGAAACAGCCACGGTCTTATGTAGTTGGAAGGGGTCAGCAGTGCACTGGAGCAAAGCACAAGAACATTGATGTGTGGTCTTGAGGAATTTTCCAGCACACTTATGTCATCCCTAGAACAACAGGCATGTGTCTCTCTGCAGCAAAATATTCTATGTAGCTCGGCATTGAGTATTTTTAGGTAACAACACAGTACATGGTCTGCCCAGTAGCAGGTCCCAGTTCCTCTCCCTGGATCCCAAAAAAACCTCTGCACAGTGTGTAAGCAGGGGGCTAATACCCCTACATGGGAAGCCCCACCCCTGGGAGCAATTAAAGGTTGGGTTATTTTCTCCCTATAAATGACATTGACAGCAAGGGAAAAAGGAGGTCTTAGCATGTGAGGCGCTAAAGGTTGAAGAAACACCCCTCTGTGGTAGTCCTCTTGGCTTCCGGGGAGATGAGGACTTGATTCAAAGAAACCTTTTTTGTGTACTCAAATATGAGAAGGTTGAGAGGTACCCCCTGGTTGATATAAACATTACCAAAGTTATGAGGAACTGCTTGTACCATGTATACCATTTCTACGTTTCCAGTAATGCATCAAAAAGACTGAATATGTGGATAATCATTTATCAGCAAAAGTAACAAAATGCCCTTGGACGCAGGCCTTTGGCCAGGAGTACATGAGTAGCCAAGATAGCGAAGTTCCTCCATGTTACTGACCATTTTCTGTTTTTTTTTCAGTCTTCTTTCTGTTGCTGTTTTGCACTTATCTGGTGTAGCTGGCTATAATTGGGCTATGACTGGGTTCTCAGCTTTTTCCTAGGTGTCTGAGCTATGTCTGGGCCCATAACCTGTTAGAAATTCTATATATAGCCCTACCGAACAGACAGACAGTGCACAGTCCACATGGGCTTTGCTGCTTAACTGGAAACAGGAACAGGAAATGTACTGTATTTATATAGGAAGGAAGATACAAGAGTACAGTCATAGATGCAGCTAAAAACGTATAAACACTGCCATCTACTGGCTAATGTAATTGTTGCACAAAATATAAATGACCATTGTATTCCAACATCTTCCTATTCAAAAGCATGATACATTAATGTTATTTTATACATCTTACTATGCTAGAAGAGAAATTCTCAACAAGTGGAAACTGTCCTCCCAATTAACTCTTTCTATGTACCAGTTAACATACATCAGTAGAGACTTCCCTGCCAAATATGCCAAAATCTGGTCTGCATGGATAGATATTGCTTGACCAGGCACCTTACCTCCCTCCTCCCTCCACTTCTTCCCTCCTCTCTCCCTTCTTTCTCAAAGATTTGATATGTTTAGACTGATGTTGTATACTAGTGGTGGCTGCTCCATTAGGGTCAAAGGGGCACCGCCCCTCTAATTCATGTGCCTGGCCCCTAATCTACAGTGCCTCAAAAAGTATTCATATCCCTTGAAATTTTCCAGATTTTGCCATGTTACAACCAACAACATAATTGAGGATTTTATGTGATAGACCAACACAAAGTGGCACATAATTGTGAAGTGGAAGGAAAATAATAAATGTTTTTCAAAATTTTTTTTACAAATAAATATATAAAAAGTGTGGAGTGCATTTGCATTTAGCCCCCCTGAGCCAATACTTTGTAGAACGACCTTTCACTGCTTTTTTTGGGGGGATGTCTCTACCAGCTTTGAACATCTAGAGAGTGACATTTTTGTCCATTTTTCTTTGCAAAATAGCTCAAGTTCTGTCAGATTGGATGGAAAGTGTCTGTGAACAGCAAATTTCAAGTCTTGCCACAGATTCTCAATTGGGTTTAGATCTGGACATTGACTGGGCCATTCTAACACATGAATATGCTTTGATCTAAACCATTCCATTGTAGCTCTGGCTGTAATTTTAGGATCGTTGTCCTGCTGGAAGGTGAAACCTCCACCCCAGTCTCAAGTCTTTTGCAGACTCTAACAGGCTTTCTTCTAAGATTGCCCTGTATTTGGATTCATCCCTCTTCCCATTGTTGTAGAAACTTAGGATATGTTAATTATGTGTCTCCCAGTGTCGGTTTACCGGTATACGCTGTGTATAGCGAATATCGCTTTAAACGATATTGAGGACAGGCCACTTATAATGGAAACCTTCCATTATTTGGTAACCACATGCTACCCGCCCGATCATCCCGGCCGGCAGGTGCTCTGAGCGGTTAACGCTGGAGCAAACGCTGGTCCAGATCTTTGAGGTGCGATGCACGTTCTGTGGCGCGGGTGTATTACCGTCAATCGGGGGGGCCTGTATTATGTACAGATTGATCTGCTTGGCGGCGATGTACTTGCGGTATGGAATCAGTATTGCCTTTTCTCTAAGGATAATGATCTGTAAGCTTTCTGTCGCATCTGATCAATGTGGCAGAAATCTACAGCTATATTCCTTTGTGCATAATTTACTCTTTAATGGAACAGTAGTATAATCACTATGAGATATAGTTCATAGAGCTGTATTTGATAGTGATTAGTTGTAATGGCAGTTTGGGCTTTGCATGCATGGCGTTTTTGCTTGGAGGGCCTCTGTGAGATAACGCGTTGGTTTCAATGGAAGCCATGTTTCCACATGGTTTTCATTGTTCTTTGGAGTCTG
The DNA here is from genome assembly GCA_018402905.1 of Glandirana rugosa. Lineage (NCBI taxonomy): Eukaryota > Metazoa > Chordata > Amphibia > Anura > Ranidae > Glandirana > Glandirana rugosa. The sequence continues at coordinate 1,138,420 of BLSH010316628.1, forward strand.
TGATCTCCACCCACCCAATGGCTGTGACTCATCCAGGCCGGTCAGTCATTCCACATGCATGCACGCCTCTTCTATTGTATCGTTGGAATTAAAAACAAGTGTGTCATTGGTTGTTGTTTTGTATTGAGCTCATGTCATGTGACTGTGCCTTGGAGGCTGATTGGCTGATTGTGAAGCCACTAAGTCCTTTTGTTATCCCTGTCTGAGTCACATAAATTAAAGCAGCAAGCATTGCTAGGCAGGACTGTTTTTCGAGCTTGCAATGTGAGAACAGCTATGGTGTCTGTCTTACTTGCTTTAACACAAGTGCACTCAAATGCATTATGCTAAAGAGCTGAAAAGTGCGCTTATTAGCGCAAGCGAATTATAATGCACACCAGGTATTATAATTTCCCTCACAGATGGTGAGCCAGAGAATTTTTGGAGCCTACAGAAATTTCCTTCACAGCGGACCGAAGGGAGGAAGTGATCCGGACAGGACATCAAAACAGCCGGCTATTGGTAAAACCAATTTTATTTCAATTATTTAAATCTTTTGTTGTCCTGAGTCCAGGATGTTGCTTTCTCTGTCCGCTGTGTCAGGTAAATTCTGCTTTGCTAATGGCGGGGTTTTTAATTGTATGTTATCATTGTAGTTAGGTCTTTTGATTAGGAAGATAACCTATACTTGTCCTCTATAGGTCCTAATCAATACACCTAAAGTGTGTGTTATGAGTAACTGTATGCTTTGAGTGCGTGATCGGTGTGTGTGTTGTATGCTGTAAATTTGGCGGTAATTCGTTTAAGCGTTCGTTTGGAGTCTCAAATTGTATAGTCAGTTTGTAAGGGGAGAGATTTCAGTTTGTACTGCTTTTGGTGGGAATGGCATCTGAGTTTCAGCTGGTGGGTTGCCACCATTTTGTTGTAGAATTGTTGCAATTTCGGTTTTGTTTCTGCTGGGGTGATTCTGCTGTTTCAGTCTCGGGTGAGGGTGGTCTGTTGTTGTGCTGAATTCCATTTCCAGTGGAATCATTTTGGTTTTTTCTTTGGTTTGTTGTTTTGTGGAGTCCCAGCTTTGGTTCGGTTTTGGTGGAGACAGTCGGTGCTGTTGTTGGACGGCTGTTTGGCTTTGAGTGTGGAACTGAGTTAACATTACAGTGTATAGAGGTCTTTTTGTGCTGTGTTTGCTTACGGATTGCGCCTTTTCATAAAGCATGTGCATGTGCAGAGTTTTGATTTTTGGCGGCAGATTTAGTTTAGACACAGTATTGTAATCGTAAAGGTTTTGTGCTTTTTACATTGTAATTCAGCTCTGGTTCTGTCTGTTTATAGTACAACTCATTTGTTAATGAAACCGTTGGTTGTTTTAAACGCTGAAGTTTGAGTAGCACATGGCTGTCACAGTTTTGGACTGAGTTTCTAGTGGCGAATGGCGCCGTGAAACTAGAGATCAGTACTCAGTGAGGATGGTTAATTTCTACGCTGTATTTCAAATCCGGTTGATAAATTGTGTGTTATGCGTGTTTAGTGTTCTAACACCGAAATCCACGTGTTTGTACTGTGGTTGGTGGTTCTCGTGCGGTCGTTTTGTTTCCATCACGTGTTTGGCGTCATTTTCTCCTGGTAAAGAGGGCAATGGGGTTGTAATGTTGCTTCACTTACTGCCATTTTGTGTTGTGGTGATGGAAACCCACATGGGGTGGCCGCCATCTTGGAGTAGTGACAAAGGGCCACATGGCTGAGATGCCATATTGAATTCCGTCGCATCATCATTTTTGTTTTTTCATGTTTAACTGTTTTTACACTTTTGTTTGGAATGGGCAACTTTTTATAAAAGTCATTACGTGATCTTGTGTACTGAAGGTCGGTTGTGAACGGAGTCTCTCCGTTTTTAGTTGAAACCCAGTATTGAGGGACATTTTTACAGGATTTTTGCATCTGTTTTAGCCAGCTTTGTTTGACTTGTTCAGATTTAGTGTCTGTACAATTCATCTGTTTTCGTGTTTTATCTTTTTTTTTTGGATATAGCTGTTTTGTTTTTATAACTTTTTCAGTTTTATGTAGGCATTTATGTTTAATCAGCTTTTTCATGGGGTTCTGCCCAATTTTTGTTGTATAACCATTGATTTTCAATGATAGACTACAGTATGGAGTATAACTGATCCATTCTTGTATTGGATTCAGTTTTGTTTAAAATCAGGTTTGTTTTGGACTAATTTGCGGTTAGTGTTATAGGGATAGTGTTTTCTACGTAGTTTGTGTTCCAGGTAGAGACATTATACTTTTCAGTGTGTAATCAGTAACCGGCATCTCAATTTCTTTAGTATAACATCAGGAAATAAACTGAAGCCAAGGTTTGTATAGTGAGGATTTAATTGTACTTCCGTGGCTGTTTGGCTGCACGGGTTAGGTCGGAACAAATGTGTGTACTTTGGGCCAGTCTACGTGAAACGGGAGAAAGCGACACGTTTGCTTCAGCCTTCAATGTGTGAGAAGCAGATTCTGAAGCCCGCCCCACATGTAACCGTGTCAGTACCGGGGGTGGGGAGAGAGTGGTAGTTGCTGAACTGTATAGTCGTACAAATCCACCGGGTTGAGGTTTCTAGCTGACCGACGGGGAAGCCGTACTAATCGGAGTCGGAAGCAAGCTAGCACTGCGAAAGAAGGCACCTGGCAGTGTTGCTCCTAAACTTGGTGCAAAAGTCGATTCGAATCATCATGGGCAATGTGCCGTCCATGTCTGAGTGGGGAAGTGAGGCCTCTCAATCTAGCCAAACAGCTTTGCGGTACATAAAGTCTGTGTTTCGGGCTCGGGCCATGTGACCCCTCAAAAAGTGGATTTTTCTTTGATGTCTGGAGGTGGAAGAAGTTCATTACTGAATTAGGACCAGGCTCTGGACAACAAAGACGCTAGATATAGTGATATTGTGGCTTCAGAAATCTATTATGGTGTACGGAGTGCGCTTTCAGTCCGGGTGAAGCGCATTTTGTATACCTGGCCGGAGGGGAAATCCGTAGTTACGTGATCCACTAAGGGAAGCCGGGGAAGGATTGGATGTGTATTACATGATTTTCTGGTCATAGTGGAATGTATCATGTTAGCCCCTGGAAAGAACGTTGCTGGGTAAAGCCCAACCTAACCAATTGTGTGTTTACTCCATCTGGTTCTCATCTTTGTTTTGCTTAAGTTTTTTAAGTAGCATGGTAACTATGAAATATCTCCCTTTGCATTTGTATCTAAATGTTTGTCTTATGTCTTATTCTCATTGTTTGTATGTAATAATACGTTATTTTTGTAGGAACATGAAAGTAAGAGTTACAGAGGGTTGTTATTGGTTGTAGGAAATGTACAAATTGTGATATTCTTATTTTGGTCAAAGTGGAACTTTAACTTGCAAGTAGCCCACAAGAGTTGTGTTCAAGACTAGTAGACCCCCCCCCCCCCCGTGGGTAATTCAATTAGATACATGCCCAGCCATCCCTTTCTTTTCAAATCTTGCTCATCGCCCCAGGCTAAGGTATGTTAATGTACTTGGCAGACTATCTGTGTGTCTCCAAGTGTATTTCACACCTGCTTCCTGCCCAGTGTCACCGTGCATCCTATTTACTCCCAGAGATTCTTTGTCCCTTAGTAAATTAATTTTCGAGGGTCACTTAATGGTGAAAAGGATAGGGCCTGACTAGACATACTGGGATAGGGAGTTCCAGAGGTTCTGGAGCAGTCCTGATGGTGAACCTGAGGAGACAACAAGGGAGCTGGAAATTAGGAAAATTGCATTTTTTGTTTCATTAGATCAAAGTGGGAATCTCAGTGGCCATTATTTTGTTTTGGTTTTTTTTGCGTCATTCTAAACAGTGCGTCTTTTCTCCCTCTTTTTAATGAGAAAGAAAAGGGGGGAGATAATGGTGGCGAGAATGACAAAGTTCAAACTAACAATACTAACCCCTCTAATTCTAACCAAGTTTGTGACCTAGTAGGACGACATGGGCCATACCAGGTTCAGCTGACGACACCAACCTCCCTAAAGCTTGAGGGACTAGACAACTGTATCCATGCCAGCCACTGCAAGAGGCTGCTCAACCACATCAACGACTGAGGAGTATCTTTTTATTTATATTATTTAGCTTAATGTATTTTAGCAGGGGTAACAATAAAACATCCCAACTTGTTTTTTAAATGCACCTCCAACTAGCTAAAACAGTGAACAGGATCCAGTGCTGGGTACGCTCTAGGCCTCCACCGAGCCTCAATACCCTGGCAGTGGCAGCAGTACATGACATGGATGTGTATGTACATGTATATATATGTGTGTGTGTGTGTGTATATATATATATATATATATATATATATATATATATATATATATATCATATTGGTAAAAGCAAACAGAAGAAAAAAAAAACTAGCAAAGATCTCAAAAAGACAAACTAACTTAACGATACATTTCTAGAAGATAAAATTAGTTACAGTTTCAACATTAGCTCTGGTTCTTGCCCCTCCCTCACAAAACCAGTATTGGTATCCGGACAACTAAGTGGCCCACAAGTGTGCTTTAACTTTAAGTTTGGTAAGAGGAATAGTTTTGTAGGATCCACGGTTTGTGAGAAAGGTATAACAGTCAATCTTATGAATTAGACCCCCATCATTCTCTAGTAGCACCAATAGACTAGATTACATCTGTTGGTAGGAAGAGTGTGACATACAGACTGAGGGAGGAATCCCCCAGAGTGTCCTGTTATTACGCAATGCACGGGACTGTTAGAGTCCCCCTGTGCGACTTTAACAGGCCCCTACTACTTCTTATGCAGTTCCACGGCTTATAAGTTAATACCCCCTAATGCGAGCATGGTGAAACTCGTCCCAGCATCTTACGTCGTGGCGGATCGTTATGATCTGATGGCGGTAGAGAAGGTAAGAATGGCAGGGACAGCTCAAAGGGAATTGTTAACCAACTCCAACAAGGCCTGGGCATGGTTTCCTGCTTGGACAGGGTGGGGGTTGAACTTAGGAAACGATTGAACAATTTCTCATCCATTGTGGATGGGGTGTTCAATGAAACCGTTGAAGCTGTGAGGGAGATCTCACAGGAACAGCGACAGAGTCTATTACAGGGGGGTTTCTGTGAATTCATAGCGGAAGACTGTTGTACCTGGATGACAGGCACTAGTGACAAGGTCCAAGTCCATATGGATAAAGTTAGGTCCCTGCTAGGGAGAGCCAGAGCTATAGCCAGTGAAGGTTGGAATCCTCTCTAAAGGGGTTGGGTTATTTGGGGGGTTTTTTTTTTCCATCGGATCCTGGCTGAAGGAAGTAGGGGTATATATACTCATGTTGTTTTGTTTCTATTCCTTTTATATGCCATGATGAGATGTTCCTGCTGCCTGATCGATCAAGTCACCAAAGCCCGAGCAGATGACCACATCTTCCTAGCCAAGACAAGAGGTCCCCTGAAGTCCAGCCCATGTACCAGATGCTGAGGATTCCAGCAATCGCTATAACCCCCAGATCATGCTTTCCCTCTAAGTCATCCCTCCCGAAGAATACGTGTCAACCATGGTTTTCTTTTGTTCATACTCCTTTACTTTAATTTTTGGACTTAATGAATGGACTGAATGTTTCATTTTTATCTTTTTGATTGGACTGGTGTTCGTGTTTAGAAGATGATCAAGATTCATTGAGGGACACATGGGAGCATATGACAAGAGGAGGAACTGTTGTAGAAATTTAGGATATGTTAATTATGTATTGTCAAAGTGTCTCCCAGTGTCCGTTTACCAGTATTCGCTGTGTATAGCGAATATGGCTTTAACCGATATTGAGGACAGGCCACTTACAATGGAAACCTTCCATTATTTGGTAACCACACGCTACACGCCCGATCATCCCGGCCGGCAGGTGCTCTGAGCGGTTAACGCTGGAGCGAACGCCGGTCCGGATCTCAGAGGTGCGATGCACGTTCTGTGGCGCAGGTGTATTACCGTCAATCGGGGACCCCCTGTATTATGTACAGATTGATCTGCTTGGCGGCAATGTACTTTTGGTACTTTCGGTATGGAATCAGTATTGCCTTTTCTATAAGGATAATGATCTGTAAGCTTTCTGTCGCATCTGATCAATGTGGCAGAAATCTACAGCTATATTCCTTTGTGCATAATTTACCCTTTAATGGAACAGCAGTATAATCGCTATGAGATATAGTTCATAGAGCTGTATTTGATAGTGATTCGTTGTAATGGCAGTTCGGGCTTTGCATGCATGGTGTTTTGCTTGGAAGGCCTCTGTGAGATAACGCGTTGGTTTCAATGGAAGCCATGTTTCCACATGGCTTTCATTGTTCTTTGGAGTCTGTGATCTCCACCCACCCAACGGCTGTGACTCATCCAGGCCGGCCAGTCATTCCACATGCATGCTCGCCTCTTCTATTGTATCGTTTGAATATAAACAAGTGTGTCATTGGTTGTTGTTTTGTATTGAGCTCATGTCATGTGACTGTGCCTTGGAGGCTGATTGGCTGATTGTGAAGCCCCCAAGTCCTTTTGTTATCCCTGTCTGAGTCATATAAATTAAAGCAGCAAGCGTTGCTAGGCAGGACTGTTTTTCGAGCTTGCAATGTGAGAACAGCTATGGTGTTTGACTTACTTGCTTTAACACGAGTGCATTATGCTAAAGAGCTGAAAAGTGCGCTTATTAGTGCAAGCGAATTATAATGCACACCAGGTATTATAATTTCCCTCACACCATCAATTCTGACCAGCTTCCCTGTCCCTGTTGAAGAAAAGCATCCCCACAAAATGATGCTGCCATCACCATGTTTCAAGGTGGGGATGGTCTGTTCAGGGTGATGTGCAGTGTTAGTATTCTGCCACACATAGCGTTTTGCTTTTAGGCCAAAAAGTTCAATTTTGGTCTCATCTGACCACAGCACCTTCTTCTACATGTTTGCTTTGTCCCCCACAGGGCTTCTCCCAAACTGCAAATGGAACTTCTTATGGTTTTCTTTCAACAATGGCTTTCTTCTTGCCACTCTTCCATAAAGGTCAGATTTGTGGAGAGCATGAGTAATAGTTGTCCTGTGGACAGATTCTCCCACCTGAGGTGTGAATCTCTGCAGCACCTCCAGAGTTACCATGGGCCTCTTGGCTGCTTCTCTGATCAATGCTCTCCTTGCCTGGCCTGTCCATGTAGGTGGATAGTCATTTCTTGGTAGGTTTGCAGCTGTGCAATACTCTTTCCATTTTTGGATGATAGATTGAACAGTGCTCGGTGAGATGTTCAAAGCTTGGAAGATTTTTTAAATATCCTAACCCTGCTTTGTCCTTTCTTTCTTGGCCTTCATGATGCTGTTTGTTCCTTAAGACTCTCTAACAAACCTCTGAGGGCTTCACAGAACAGCTGTGTTTATACTGAGATTAAATTATGCACGGGTGGACTCTACTAAATAGGTGACTTCTGAAGGCAATTGATTCCTCTAGATTTTAGTTAGGGGTATCAGAGCAAAGGGGGTTGAATACAAATGCATACCACACTGTTCAGATATTTATTTGTAAAAAATTTTGAAAACCATTCATCATTTACCTTCCACTTTGTGATGGTCTATCACATAAGATACCAAATAAATACATTTACGTTTTTGGTTGTAACATATTATTAAATTATTATTATACAGGATTTATATAGCGCCGACAGTTTGCACAGCGCTTTACAATATTAGGGCAGACAGTACAATTACAATTCAATACAGGAGGAATCAGAGGGCCCTGCTCATTAGAGCTTACAATCTAGGAGGAAGGGTTAAATAATACGAAAGGGCAATAACTGTGGGGGATGAGCTGATTGAGGAAATAAGAAGTGCATTTGTTAGGAGGTGGCAGGATAGGCTTCCCTGAGGTGAAAAGTTTTCAGGGATCGCCTGAAGGTGGATAGATTTAGGGACAGTCTGACAGATTGGGGAAGGGAGTTCCAGAGGATAAGAGAGGCTTGGGAGAAGTCTTGGAGGGAGTATGAGAGGTGGTGACGAGGGAGCTGGGAGGAACGAAGAGGATGATTAGGTTGGCATTTTGAGACTAGGCTGGTGATGTAGCTAAGAGCAGAGTTGTGGATGGCTTTGTAGCTCATTGTTAGTATTTTGAATTTAATTTGTTGGGCGAGTGGCAGCCAGTGGAGGGATTGGCAGAGAGGGGTGGCAGATGTTGAATGGTTTGTAAGGTGTATGAGTCTGGCAGCGGCATTCATAAATGGACTGAAGGGGGGATAGTCTGTTTAAAGGTATGCCAATGAGGAGGGAGTTGCAGTAGTCGAGGCGAGAGATGATCAGGGAGTGGATCAGGAGCTTTGTGGTTTCATTGGTTAGAAAAAGACATATTTTAGAGATGTTGCAGAGGTTAAGGCGGCAAGCCTTACAAAGTGATTGGATGTGGGGCCAAAAGGAGAGTTCAGAATCCAAGATAACACCAAGCAACCTAACATGTGGGGATGGGTGGATGGTTGTGTCATTGGTCTTGACAGAGAAGTCAGGGGAAACGGCACATGGGGGAGGAAATATTATGAGTTTGGTTTTGGACAAGTTGAATTTGAGGAAGTGGTGTGACATCCAGTCAGATATGTCTGTTAATAAGTTAGTGATGCGTGAGGAGACTGATGGAGTGAGTTGGGGGGTGGAGAGGTAGATTTGGGTATCATCAGCGTAGAAATGATATTGAAAGCCATGGGAGGCTATCAGCCGGCCCAGGGAAGAGGTGTATATTGAAAATAAGAGAAGTCCAAGAACAGAACCTTGAGGGACCCCGATAGAGAAAGGAAGAGGAAAGGAGGAGGTAGAATTGTAAGTGACACTGAAGGTGCAATGGGATAGGTAGGACGAGAGCCACTGAAGAGCACAGTCACGGAGACCGAGGGAGTAAAGTTTTTTGAGGAGAAGGGGGTGGTTGACAGTATCAAAGACAGCCGAAAGGTCCAGGAGTAGGAGTACAGAGTAGTGTCCATTGGTTTTAGCGGTTAGTAGGTCATTTGTGAGTTTAAGAAGTGCAGTTTCTGTGGAGTGTTGAGGGTGAAATCCAGATTGAAGGGGGTCAAGAAGGTTATTGTTAACAAGGTGGTCACTCAGTTGGTTGTAGATTAGGCGTTCGAGGAGTTTGGAGGAAAAGGGGAGCAAGGAGATAGGGCGTAGATTGTTAAGATCGGTAGGGTCCAGGGATGGCTTTTTGGGTATGGGGGTGACCAATGCATGTTTAGAGCATTGTGGAAGGTGCCAGAAGAGAGTGAGAGATTGAAGATGTGAGTTAGAGATTGCAGGATAGAGTCAGAGGGTGAACGTAGTATTTGAGAGGGAATAGGTTCCAGTGGACAGGTGGTTAGGTGGGTATTAGAAAGGAGTCTAGCAACCTCCTTTATAGTAGCAGGTTTGAATAAGGATAGTGTCGATTGTGCTTGTTGACATGGGGTGTAAACAGGGGAAGATGCCTGTAGAGTGGAGATTTCATCACAAATTGTGTCAATATTGCTTTTGAAGTGATTAGCAACCTCCTGGGCAGTGAGTGTGTTAGTGGGTGGTAGTGTTGAGCGAACCCGGACTGTAACGTTCGGGTCCGTACCGAACTTTCGGGTGTCCGGGACCCGGACCCGAACACGGACATTTCAAAAAACGTTCGGGTTCGGGTCCGGGGTTCTGGTATTTTACTCCACTTGTTGAGAAGCTGCAGGGCAGCCAATCAACAAGTGTTTCACTGGTTTGCCTTTAGAAGCCATAACAGCCATGCCTACTAATGGCATGGCTGTGATTGGCCAGTGCATCATGTGACCCAGCCTCTTTATAAGCTGGAGTCACTTGATGCTGCAGTCACATGCTCTTGGGTTAGCTGTAGGGAGAGGAAGCTGATGGCGTCAGGGAGAGATTAGAGACATTTTAACAACATCTGATCCTGCATCCTGAGATAGATTACTACTGCTGTGCTGTTGCTCTGAGGACAGATAGCAGAAATTTGAGATTTCACATACCGCTGCTTTGAGTTGCAGATCAAACTCTGCATAAAACAATGATCGCCACGATCGTGCACAACAATCAGATTGTTGGAGTAATTTGAGATTTCAAATACCGCTGCTTTGAGTTGCAGATTGCAGATCAAACTCTGCATAAAACAATGATCGCTACGATCATGCTCAACGAT
>BLSH010316628.1:1150196-1162716 GCA_018402905.1 Glandirana rugosa
GTGTGAACTAGAACAGGGGCTGAACAAACACGTCCCTTCCCTACCGAGCGGACCTTTTCATCACCGCCGACCCATGGTACATGACACCCTGTCGGTGGCGGTAGTCCAAAAACTTTGACAGGAACAGGTGGTCTGCCTTACTGTCGTAAAGTTTCCGGTCCTTAAAACTTTACGACCGTAAGTCCCGGTCCCTAGCGCCCACCCATCCCCCCATGAAGGAGAAAGAGAGGTCCCAAACCCTCTACCTGTCGACATTCGAAGGTACCCTGGTACACCTTTACGAACCCCTGCCACCGCCTGTACCACCGCAACGACAGTGCGAGCCATCCCTTCCCTGCACAAACAAGTCGGGGACAAGATCAAGTGTGCACTGCGCAACGCCATCAGTGGCAAGGTCCACATAACCACTGATACATGGACCAGTGAGCATGGGCAGGGATGCTATATCTCGCTTACTGCACACTGGGCAAATGTAGTGGCGGGTGGGCCTGAGCCGGCTAGCCATTTGGCGCATGTCCTTCCACCACCGATGATTGCAGGGTATTTCTCTTTGCCTCCTGTTGCCTCCTCCTCCTACTGCGCTTTCTCCTCCTCGACCACCCACTCATCCGCTCAGCGTAACACCTTCACCACCAACATCAGCACATCCAGGGGGAAACGACAGCAGGCTGTTTTAAAACTGATATGTTTGGGGGATAAACCCCACACTGCGCAGGAGCTGTGGACGGGCATTGAACAACAGACCAATGAGTGGTTGTTGCCACTGAGCCTCAAGCCCGGCCTGGTGGTGTGCGAAAATGGCCGAAATCTCGTAGCGGCTCTGGGCCGAGCTGGTTTGAGGCACATCCCTTGCCTGGCGCATGTGCTGAATTTGGTGGTACAGAATTTTCTAAAAAACTACCTGCATATGTCAGAGCTGCTGCATAAAGTGCGGGCCGTCTGTGCACACTTTCGGCGCTCTCACCCTGCTGCTGCTTGCCTGTCTGCGCTGCAGCGGAACTTCGGCCTTCCCGCTCACCGCCTCATATGCGACGTGCCCACAAGGTGGAACTCCACCTTGCACATGCTGGAGAGACTGTGCGAGCAGCAGCAGGCAATAGTGGAGTTTCAGCTGCAGCATGCACGGGTCAGTCACTCTGCGGAACAGCAACACTTCACCACCAACGAGTGGGCCTCCATGCGAGACCTGTGTAGCGTATTGCGGTGTTTTGAGTACTTCACCAACATGGCCAGTGCCGATGACGCTGTTCTCAGCGTTACTATACCACTTCTATGTCTCCTTGAAAAAACACTTTGGGCCATGATGGAAGAGGATGTGGCAGAAGAGGATGAGAAGGAGGAAGAGGGGTCATTTCCACCGTTATCAGGCCAGTCATTTGCAAGTGGCTCGGAGGGTGGGTTCCTGCACCAGCATAGACCAGGTCCAAAATATTCAAGCCAGGGCACAGTTCTGGAGGACGAGGAGGACGAGGAAGATGAGGAGGAGGAGGAATTGCAGCAGGGTGGCACCCAACGCAGCTCGTGGGCATCACTGGAGCATGGCTGGGGGGATACAGAGGACACAGATGATATACCTCCCACAGAGGACAGCCTGGCACACATGGCCGACTACATGCTGCAGTGCCTGCGCAACGACAGCCAAGTTTCCCACATTGTAACTTCCTCTGATTACTGGGTGGCCACCCTGCTGGATCCCCGTTACAAGGACAACGTGCCATCCTTAATTCCCTCACTGGAGCGTGAGAGGAAGATGCGCGACTACAAGCGCACACTGGTAGAGGCACTGCTGAGGGCATTCCCAAATGACACCGGGGGCTCAGCGGAAGCACAAGGTGAAGGCAGAGGAGGAAGAGGCCACCAACGCAGCTGTGCCACCGCCAGCACCTCAGAAGGCAGGGTTAGCATGGCCGAAATGTGGCAAAGCTTTGTCAGCAGCCCGCCACAACAAACAGCACAACCAGCCGATAGACAACGTCTTAGCAGGAGGCAGCATTTCAGCAACATGGTGCAAGAGTATGTGTGCACACGCCTACACGTACTGACTGATGGGTCTGCCCCATTCAACTTCTGGGTCTCCAAATTGGCCACATGGCCTGAGCTTGCCCTTTATGCCTTGGAGGTGCTGGCCTGGAGCGTGAGAGGAAGATGCGTGACTACAAGCGCACACTGGTAGAGGCACTGCTGAGGGCATTCCCAAATGACACCGGGGGCTCAGCAGAAGCACAAGGCGAAGGCAGAGGAGGAAGAGGCCACCAACACAGCTGTTCCACCGCCAGCACCTCAGAAGGCAGGGTTAGCATGGCCGAGATGTGGCAAAGCTTTGTCAGCGCCCGCCACAACAAACAGCACAACCAGCCGATAGACAACGTCTTAGCAGGAGGCAGCATTTCAGCAACATGGTGCAAGAGTATGTGTGCACACGCCTACACGTACTGACTGATGGGTCTGCCCCATTCAACTTCTGGGTCTCCAAATTGGCTACATGGCCTGAGCTTGCCCTATATGCCTTGGAGGTGCTGGCCTGCCCTGCAGCCAGTGTATTGTCGGAACGTGTGTTATCACAGACAAGCGGAGCCGTTTGTCCACATGCAACGTGGACAAGCTAACCTTTATTAAAATGAATCAGGCATGGATCCCACAAGACTTGTCTGTACCTTGTGCAGAATAAACATTTAGACCGGACTCACACAGCCATTCATATACTTCTTTTTTTGAATACGCCTCAATATTTTGGGGGCTACCCCAATTATAAACAAACAAAAAAAAAACCATGTTGGCTACCTCCTCCTACTCCTCTACCACCGCCACTTCCACCTACACTGCCACGGTCACGGCCTAGTCAACCTCTAGGCTCCTACTCCACATCCACCCCCCTTCCCATTTTTTTATTTGATTTTAATTTATTTTCCCTATCCCCATTTTTTTGTAGGGCACTTGCCCTACTCTTACCCCCATTTTACTTCATTTTGCAGTCCTCTAGCACTTGCCAGGACATTGTTACAGCTATTTTTGTGCCTAAAAGTTCGGGTCCCCATTGATTTCAATGGGGTTCAGGGTCCGTGCGCACGTTCGGGTTCTGTCCGGACCCGAACCCGGACTTTGTCCCGAAGTTCGGCTGGACCAGCAGAACCCGAACTTCCAGAGGTTCGCTCAACTCTAGTGGGTGGAGGTGGTGGAGGACAAAGTAGGGAGTTGAATGTAGAGAAGAATTGACGGGGACTGGATGAGAAGGTGTTGATAAGTATGTGATGAATGTGGTATCAGATCGCTGCCCTCCTCCCTGACGGGTGACCGAGGACCCCCCTGATCTAACACCGCACTTGTCACGAACGTAACAATGCCATTCTCAGCTGCTTTCAGCACAAAGATTTCCCAGTTTGCGGGACCACCGTCTAAATGGCAGCCGCCTGAGAGCGATTGTTACCGGGCTAATTCAAACAATTAACCCTTTCACTGCCACCACCTCTATTGGAGCCAGAGGAGCTCAAACTTTCAGCAATACCAGTATTTCAGCATAACCACCTGTAACACACTTTGTAACGCAGACAGGTATATCCAGATGCGTTATTTTAAAAACAGTAGCGCTCTTCAAAGGAACGGATTTGTGATAGTTGCATTAAGAGCTTTAGGGACAAAATTAACACTTTTCAAAAGAAGGTTTAATAATGAAAAGGTCAAGTTTTAGGTACTGTAAAATATTTACAGAAAAATAAAAGAAGGTTGCAAAATACTGACACAAAATATACAGCAAATGAACAGAATGAAAATACCTGCATTTGAAATGTCCGTGCCTAATCAGTATTTGGAAGATTATTTTCTGGTTCTCTGATGGTGCTTTATTGATGGTAATGTGGTAACATAACAAAATGTGGAAAATTTCAAGGTGTGTGAATACTTTAAGGCACTGCGCATGCAGGCACCGGATGCATGGATTTCAATTTTTTTTTGAAGCCCATGATTAGAGCCTGAGGCTCTAATTGGGTTAAAAAAAGGGTGGACTCGCCCTGGGCCCACCCAGTTGTATGACATTAGCAAATTAATATTCGCTAACGTCTTCCTGCTTCTCCTCCCAGCCCGATTGGCCAGGGAGTCTTAGGACTGGGGGGGGGGGGGGGCAGTAGTGTGAGGGGGCCAGGTTTGTTTGCTGCCCCCCCAAAATATTGAGCACCAGCCACCACTGTTGTATACTAAGGTGACATCAGCCTGCATGATTTCTATAACTTAGCCTCAATAAGGTTTGTACAGGTAATATGTCTCTTTATATGATATTCTTTGCACACAGTATGTGATTTGTGCTACGATCTTTTGAGGATTTGTCCTTTCTGTTATATTGTAGCATAACAACTTTCAATATAATTTTTCTACTGTTTAAAAAAAATTAAATAAAACAATCCGTGTCCGAGGACCAGCATATTTTACGTCGTACCCATGTAAACGTGTGTGCTAAGATTTACATGTGTCCAGTGTACAGTGCAAATTTCCTTTACTGCCTCTGCTGCATGTAAATATCAATTGATGTTTACATGTGAGCCCTGAACGGCTGCCTGCATCCTAGCAACCAAGGATGCTAGGTGGCAGGAGCCATCAGTGTCATAGCAACCAAGCATGCTAGGTGACAGAGACTTATAAAACATTTTTTTATATTTATGTGTCGGCCCTGAGCAACAGCAGCAGTCAGTAGAGTACATTTGTGTTAGCACAAAGCTTATATGCCTACAGGATACAATGCAGATTTTAGGTAGGATCCTGCTGCCAACAAGATCATATACCCTGTGTGCATGAGCCCTATAGTGGATTTGAACCCTGGCTAACACATAGCTGATATAGCTAAACAACTTTAAACAAAGACCAACCAAAATCCACCAGAATCTCTGTGCCTACCTGGAACACAGTGCCCAAATTCCCAGGCACACCCAATGGCACTACAATGTGGTGTGTGGCCAGCAGTAGAACTACACCTACCATGATTTCTGTTGCCAACAGAGGAGGAAGCATGCACCATGAAAGAGACTGAGAGAGCAGTACTCTTGTGGTCCAGTCATAGTTGCGACCATGGTGATTGCCATTGGTTTCAGTTTTTTTGCCCCATAAAGGAAGTTAGCTGGGCTTTTTGCAAAGATTACCAAGTATGTTGCAATAGAAAAAATTATCACACAGACGAATCAGGGCACAAATTGTGATTTTTTTTTTGTGTGTGCATGCTGACATTTCATTCTTTTTTATTTTAGAGAGAGAGATTTATATATAGAGAGAGAAATTGCATTGAGCCACTCAGAGCCCCCTCTAGTGGATCATCTACAAATTTCTACTATTGATACAAAATATGGAAAAGCAAGCATATCAAATTGTGAAAGACACATTAAAAAAAAAACATTGCTAAAATAATTCAATATACTGTATATGGTTCACTGAAAATATACTTCTTGCAGTCTAGGTAATCAAGTAATTGTCTGTTAGAAAGCATAACAGTTCAAGAACTTCTGTCACATTGTTGGGCATATATATAATTTACTATGAACCTCACCTCCCCTAACTTTATCTTATTCTGGCCATACACAGTGTCATTTTTTTATGAACAGTGTTACTTCTGACACAAAGCAAAATAGAGACAGATGTTCTCTCATTTGCTGTCGGGACCATGCTGTGCACGTGTGATAGAATAGTCACAGTAGGTGGATGTAAATTTCACTTCTCATCTCAGAGGTAAGATGTTTGTTTTTAGATAAAATACAATTGTGTTTGCAAATGTGTGTAGTAAAAACGTCACATTTACCTCAACCGTATGGTGGTCTAAAAAAATATTGTCAGTAAGCAGCATGGAGGAAATAATATACAGTATATGGAACTTTCTTATTGTGTCCACTATAACAAAAGACCTATACTTCTATATCCTACAATGAGCATATAGCTTCATTCATTAGACATGTGCACTGCCGAAAAATGTGTTCGTTTTCGTTTCATCCTTTTTTTTTTTTCGTTATTCGGGTCATTCATTGATCATTATGATCAAAATTCATTATATCGCATAAAGTCGTAGCTTTGGAAAAATTTGAATTCGAAATCGGAAAATTCGTAAATTCGAAAATCCAAAAATAGGAACGAAAAGAACCAAAAAATCCAAAAATAAGTACGAAAATACGAAAATTCGAAAGATGATGTAAACAAGAAAGTAAGGCGCTTTCACGTCACTTTTAAAATTGATATAATAAAAAAAGTGATATAGTTACATAGTTGCATAGTTAGCCAGTTTGAAAAAAGACCCAAGTCCATCTAGTTCAGCCAAAAAAAAAAAAAAATATATATATATATATATACATACATACATATATACTGTATATATACAGTATCTCTCAAAAATGAGTACACCCCTCACATTTTTGTAAATATTTTATTCTATCTTTTCATGTGACAACACTGAAGAAATGGCACTTTGTTACAGTGTAAAGTAGTGAGTGTACAGCTTGTATAACAGTGTAAATTTGCTGTTCCCTCAAAATAACTCAACCCACAGCCATTAATGTCTAAACTGCTGGCAACAAAAGTGAGTGCACCCCTAAGTGGAAATGTCCAAATTGGGCCCAATTAGCCATTTTTGCTCCCCGGTGTCATGTGACTCATTAGTGTTACAAGGTTTCAGATGTGAATGGGGGGCAGGTGTGTTAAATTTGGTGTTATCGTTCTCACTCTCTCATACAGGTCACTGGAATTTCAACATGGCACCTTGTAGCAAAGAACTCTCTGAGGATCTGAAAAAAAGAATTGTTGCTGTACATAAAGAAGGCCTAGGCTATAAGAAGATTGCCAAGACCCTGAAACTGAGCTGCAGCACAGTGGCCAAGACCATACAGCGGTTTAACAGGACAGGTTCCACTCAGAACAGGCCTCGCTATGGTCGACCAAAGTAGTTGAGTGCACGTGCTCAGCGTCATATCCAGAGGTTGTCTTTGGGAAATAGATGTATGAATGCTGCCAGCATTGATGCAGAGGTTGAAGGGGTGGGGGGTCAGCCTGTCAGTGCACAGACCATACGCCACACACTGCATCAAATTGGTCTGCATGGCTGTCGTCCCAGAAGGAAGCCTCTTCTAAAGATGATGCACAAGAAAGCCCGCAAACACTTTGCTAAAGACAAGCAGACTAAGGACATAGATTACTGGAACCATGTTCTGTGATCTAATGAGACAAAGATAAACTTATTTGGTTCAGATGGTATCAAGCGTGTGTGGCGGCAAGCGGGTGAGGAAGAAAAAGACAAGGGTGTTTTGCCTACAGTTAAGCATGGTGGGGGGAGTGTCATGGTCTGGGGCTGCATGAGTGCTGCTGGCACTGGGGAGCTACAGTTCGTTGAGGGAACCATGAATGCCAACATGTACTGTGACATACTGAAGCAGAGCATGATCTCCTCCCTTCGGAGACTGGGCCGCAGGGCAATATTCCAACATGATAACAACCCCAAACACAGCTCCAAGACGACTACTGCCTTGCTAAAGAAGCTGAGGGTAAAGGTAATGGACAGGCCAAGCATGTTTCCAGACCTAAACCCTATTGAGCATCTGTGGAGCATCCTCAAACGGAAGGTGGAGGAGCGCAAGGTCCACCAGCTCAATGATGTCATCATGGCGGAGTGGAAGAGGACTCCAGTGGCAACCTGTGAAGCTCTGACAAAGAGGGTTAAGGCAGTGCTGTAAAATAATGGTGGCCACACAAAATATTGACACTTTGGGCCCAATTTGGATATTTTCACTTAGGGGTGTACTCACTTTTGTTGCCAGCGGTTTAGACGTGCTGTGTGTTGAGTTATTTTAAGGGGGCAGCAAATTTGCACTGTTATACAAGCTGTACACTCACTACTTTACATTGTAGCAAAGTGTCATTTCTTCAGTGTTGTCACATGAAAAGATATAATAAAATATTTACAAAAATGTGAGGGGTGTACTGACTTTTGTGCGATACTGTATATATTTAACCATACAATCTCATATACACAACAATCCTTCACCCACAGTTGATCCAGAGGAAGGCAAAAAAACCCAGCAAAGCATGATCCAATATATATATATATCAATCATTTAATACAACAGTGAAAAAATGATCAAAAAAAGTCCTTATGCAACAGTCTTTATGCCACTCCAATCACCGTGTTTCCTAATAGAAAGTGCTCTATACTCATTCGTGCTCCACCACTGTGTGACAAGATGGACTCTTACCAGCAGTATGATATATATAATCCTTTGATAACTTGAGGTATGACCCGTTTTGTAATAGTAGTAGATAGGATCCACAATGGATAATCCTCTTATAGGAGTGAACCTGCCACAGGTTTATCAGTCACCTTCTCTCTCACCCCCAAAAATTTGAAAATCCGAAAAAATAACTAACTAACTAATAATAGCTAACTATTAAATGATAGGTATTGGAATTTCCTTTAACATTTTGCTGTTACTGAATGTAAGCTCTAACGAGCAGGGCCCTCTGATTCCTCTTGTGCCAAATTGTGATGTAACTGTACTGTCTGCCTTCATTTTTGTAAAGCGCTGCGCAAAGGCGCTATATAAATCCTGTATAATAATAATAATAATAATGTAACGAATATGAATTTATCCAAAGTTACGAATTATCCGAAATAACGAATGCCGCATCTAAACGAATGGAACTTAACAAATGAATAACGATAAATAATAATAGTAATAATAAAAAGTTGTTATTATTATTTATATTATTAATTAGTTATGTTCCATTAATTATTTCGGATAATTCGTAACTTCGGATAAATTCGTATTCGGAACGTTCACTAACAGCCAAATCTGAAAGGAAATTGCAATACCTATTATTACTACTAGTTAGTATAGTAATAGTTATTATTAGTTAGTTAGTTATTATTTAGAATTTTTGGGCTTTTGAATTTTCAGATCTTCGTAATTATCCTCAGATTTTTGTTCTTTTCAATTTCCGGATGTCTCATTTTTATTTTAGAATTTTCGAATGTTCAAATTTCTGAATTTCGGATTTCCGTTATTTCGAGTTTTCAAATTTTCGGAAAAATTAACGCCCAGGAGATTGTAAAGTCATTTTAATTTAGTTAAAAATAATTAACATGTTATACTTACCTGCTCTTTGCAGTGGTTTTCCACAGAACAGCCTGGATCCTCCTCTTCTGGGGTCCATCTTCGGTGCTCCTGGCCTCTCCATCCTGATGGGTGCCCCCACAGCAAGCAGCTTGCTATGGGGGCACCCGAGCTGAGCCACAGATCCCTGTGTCCATTCAGATACGGAGCCACAGCCTGGCCCGTTTCTCTCAACACTCACCCAACTGTAGGAGGTACAAGATAAAACCCACAAGCAAACTAAACTGAAGCCTTTCCTCTGCAGTGCCTCCTAGTAACAGAAATGCATATTTCTCTTGTTTGAGAGCTGCATTGAAAAGTACAGTGTTACTTGAACTGTATTCCAGGATTTGCTTGTCTTCAGCTGAGAAAACTTGCAATAGTTTAAGACTTTATGTAAAGTCTCATAAATCTTTCATTAACCCCTACAGATCTGTGATATTCCCGAAGTACGGCTCCAGCGCGGATCTGAATTTCCGGGAAGACATCCATGGACGTCGTCCCCTGTGCACGCTCCTGTCGCGCACTCACAGGTGGCGGCGGCGCGCGCGGCTGCCACACTCTCTGTAGGCGTGCCCGCGGGTCGGGTGGACTCGATGTCCTCTCGTGTCCTGCGATCGCCTGTCAGTGCTGCAGAACGGGGAACCGCCGATGTAAAAACGTTGGTTCTCCGTTCTGTGAAGGGGGGCATAGCAGATCTACTGATCCCTGTCACTGGAATCAGTTAGATCTGTTATGTCCCAGCCTGTCCAGCCCCCACGCAGTTAGAACACACATCTACATTCCTCACGGCTACAGACAGGACAGAGAGCACTGGGGGAGGGGGAAGATAAGAGCAGAGAACGAGTGAAGAGGAAAGTTATGTTACAGCGTGTAGCTGCCTGTGTCTGCCTATGATGAGCTGTATTCAGCCCGCACTGCAAGATCGTTGCCGGGAGAGAGGAGGTCAGTTGACTATTTTCTCGGGGGGAGCAATTGCCCCGTTGCCCCCCCCCTAGATCCGCCCCTGGCCCTTACCCTACAGCACCACCAATTTAAAGGCTAGCTCCACCTCTGCCCACACAGCCATGTCATTCTCTTCTAAAGATTTGTGAATAAATAAACCCTGTCCTGTCTGCCACCATAGCAGAGAGACTTGTGGTCATCAATGGAACACAAGTGCGGTGATCACCATACTTGTAATCCTCTGACACTTCCTGCAGCCTTGTAACTGAAGGTGCATACCTTGGTACAGACCAATGGCTGCAGAAAGTGTCGCCTACAGGAACCCGTGCATTGAACAGTGATCCACTAATCGTGGTTGCAGTGCTTTGCAAGCTCCTATAAAAAAGATATTAAATGCACATTTCTTTCCTGGAAATATAAATGCATTTATTATCTTTTTTACAAAAGGTGG
Source organism: Glandirana rugosa (assembly GCA_018402905.1). Lineage (NCBI taxonomy): Eukaryota > Metazoa > Chordata > Amphibia > Anura > Ranidae > Glandirana > Glandirana rugosa. The sequence goes on from BLSH010316628.1 coordinate 1,160,697, forward strand.
CCCTACTACTGGCTGTCTTTAAATTAATTGCTTTGAGATGCTGACCAAGAACAAGAAGAAGAACAAATCATGAAATGGATTAGTAGAGGTTCGCTCACCAATTTTTAACCAAAGAATATGCCCAAATATAGAGTGCTGTCACCAATAGTAATCAGATAAAACAACAGTCGTTTTTCATTACACACCGGATGTATCAAAATTAGTTTACCTGTTCCAGGGGCAACCACTCACATCCACATCCTTGATGGTATAATATTCAAACAACCAAACAACACATTTCTGAATAGAGAGGTATTAGGACTTTAAAGGATGTGGGGTTGTCACTGAGGCGAGCACATACACAATTGGAGTAAAAAAAGTATTATTTATTGTACAAAAAGTATAAAAACATAGTTTTAATATAAAACATCCATGAAATACACAAACGTATATTCATCACAGTAGTTAGTTGTTACAATTGTGTCACAGAGTTGATTTCCACTTCATATTGTGCATAAAATCCGACGATTCGCAGAGTGTTTCTGCTTCTTCAGGGAATTTTTATGCATCAACTTCATCAACACATGTGTGTATGTATCTCCCACTGTATGGACTGGGAAGGTAATGGGACAACCACTTGATCCCTGACGTAAGCTAAGGTCAGGTCGGATGAACACCAGCCTGCACTACTGGTGAAGTAGGCACAAAAGGGTCCACAGCACCCAAATTTCTTATTGCATAGGTGCAGTCAGTGCGGTGGAGTTGCCGCTGATGCAAAGCGGGAAATGCAATATGAAGTGAAGTTAACTCTGTTACACAATTGTAACAACTAACTACTGTGATGAATATACGGTTGTATATTTCATGGATGTTTTATATTAAAACTATGTTTTTATAGTTTTTGTACAATAAATAATAATTTTTTACTCCAATTGTGTATGTGCTCAGCTCATTGACAACCACACATCCTTTAAAGTCCTAATACCTCTCTATTCAGATATCTGTTGTTTAGTTGTTTGGTTACATTACACACCTTATATCTGCAGCATAATAAAATGTTTATATTTCAATATTTTTATTGAATTTTCTCAAAATAAAAAGATACAAAAGATAGATAACCATGACATTTTCAGTCCTTCCAATGAACACATAACTGAGAGGAGTTTACAGGAGTACAATACAGGACAATATTATCTTTTGAACATGGAAACTAGAAGCTATAGAACTGCTAACTTTCTGGCAGAGACGTTGTTCCTTCCATCCTGACACCCGAGCTGGAAACGGAATGTGTCATAGAATGAAAGCCAACCTAGTTTATCTGAGTATGTAGTCTCAATTTTAACGTGAGGAATTAAATGTTAATTTTCAATTGCGGTCAAAAACTATCAGTGTCATACTCAAATTGGGTGAACATATCAGCGGGCTATCACCAGGTATACCAATATCATACTAAAGCGTAGGACATTAGTCTCCATAAGACCAGTCAGTAAACCATAGACCTGCGGAGAAGCTGATAGGGCTAAGGTGTATCTGAGCTGTGGTCCTAAAGGTTCTTATCTCGAGCAAGGTGAAATGCCATCCTTCGTGAGGGGGCATATCAAATTGCTGAGCTCATAAACCTCTGGTGTCAACCAGGGTTTTGGTATACGAATAGTTTTATTGAATTTTCCAGAACAAAAGTAACCATATAAAGACGTAACCGGGTGTCACGGTCTACTATCATTCTTATTAATCGTTTCGTATTAGGTTAGTCTTAGCTCTTTTTAAAATTAGTGAACAAACCGTATCAATCGAGAACTGAAACCTGGGAACTTGTTTTAACTGTAACAATCAAGCAGACAGAAATGAGTTTTCCCGGTCATGACAGTATGAAGGAGCTGGTAGGATGTCGCGGCCGGGAAGGTATCCCATCCCTTTGTCTATCAGAACCATATTTGCTGCTAGCCTGAACGACCAGGCTACCAAATTGATCAAGTGAATTAATATGGATCGTAGACAAATTCTCCGCTAAGGGTACTATACTTAGTTAAAGATGGTATGG
>BLSH010316628.1:1168775-1184161 GCA_018402905.1 Glandirana rugosa
AGGGGTCCCCTTGGGCCATTCTGCTGATTAGAGGGCGTCCTCTCAGGGTCGACATTGTCTTATGTAGGGTGAATATATATATATATGAGATATAAAGACACTTAGGATAGATGACATCATTATTTAGGTAGGAAGATGAACGGTGTTCCCCTTGGAGTGCTGTTTGGGTTTGGAAGCTCCTTAGATTTGTCCCCAAAAATGAGCTGGCGATTAACCTCTTTTTTGTTGTTATAAACCCCAGACATGAATGGGGGTATTTGGGAGAAGGTTTGGGTTTGTCGTGAGGTTCCCCTTGTGGCAAGTAGAAGGATGGATTTATTACTACAGTAGATAGGATTCACAGAAATATAGAGTATATATATATATAAGTGGGATGTATTCTGTTACAGCTGGGACTCTCCTGCGGGAGATTAGTCGTCTTACCGGGTTCCCCTGGGGAGTACAAGGAGAGGGTACTCACATAGGATTTCTGTGTGGGTTGTGTCACGCTGGTTAGGCCTAAGCCGCGGCCTGTAGTGAGTAGCCTATGCTGGCTGGCAGTTTCCCCGTGGTAGCAGCTTTATATATATCCCACTGGGGGTGTCGACCTGTTCCAGGGGGTTATCTGATGGTGTAATCCACCTCACCTGGCGATTATGGGCACTGCTGGAGAATCGGCGAAACGGCGGGCGTTAGGTAGGCCGCAGCCGCGGCCTCGATTAGACCGTCAGGTCCGGGGTCCGCTCCGATGTGTTCGCGGTCCTCGTCTTTCGCTCCCCTGGGGACTCCTGCCGTTCCCCTATGATGTGGAGGGGTCGAGATGAGGAGGATCTGACCGCTGCTCCTCTGATTGGGGTCCAAAAGGCCGGGGGGAGACGGAGCTCCGGAATCAGGCTTCCATTCTGGCCGCCCCGCACATGCGCACCTCATAATAAAATGTTTAAAGCCAAAACTGATTGTTTTTTTCAAATTTAGATTGAGTAAGGATAGGTTAAAGCCCTTCGCAGGTCATTGTTCTGCTAGAGGAGTTCTGCTAGGCAGTCTGCTTACATGGATCTGGACCTTCCTATAGTCCACCAGTCGTGAAACAAAGTAGGTAAGTTTTCTTTTTGAAACATGATGGTTGAACCATTATTTAGAAATTGTAATATGTGGATAGCAAAATATAATTTATATTCCAGAGTGGTATCTTATCCCTGAAGAAGATAATTGTTATAAATATTTTGAAACGCGCTGGGGTCACTAAGCTGAGTGGGCCAACCAGTAATCCAATCAGCTGTGGGGGATACCATTTGGATCACACTTCTTCGTGTTGTAACCCAATTTTGTACAATATTTTATACTATGTAATATGCAATGTAATATATGCGATTCAAACCTTTTAAATCGAGAATATACATGTTATTATTTTAATTGTATTTTTTGGTTAGCCTTCAAAGTCCTATAAAGAGCAATTGTGATTTTCAGATATAATTAATAATGACGGTGGCAACCAAACCTAGAGTTACACACAATAATTGTAGGTTAAAGCCCTTAGCACAGTGGTTCTCAACTCCTGTCCTCAGGATCCACCAACAGGCCAGATTTTAAGTATTACCTTGGGGAGATGGAGACTAGAATACTACAATCACTGAGCAGCAAATGATATCACCTGTGTTGTATTTCGGTTATCCTGCAAACCTGGCCTATTAGTGGGTCCCGAGGACAGGAGTTGAGAACCACTGCCTTAGCAGGTCATTTTTCTGCTATCTGTGTCATATTAGGGAAGATGTCTCTTCATATCCCAATTAGGGACACAGACAACAGCAAAAAAACAACCTGACAGGAGGTCTAATGCTTTCCTTTTTTTTTAATGGCTCAATATACAGTATACACATATAGAGTATAAAACTTCATAAAACAACAGATCCAGTCATATAAAGAAACACAATGTACTAATAAAGAGAGTGTAATAAGATTGGGCAATGTAACCACAGCTCCCAACTGTCCCTGATTTCGAGGGGCTGTCCCTAATTTGGAACAAAGTCCCTCTGTCCCTCATTGCTATTCATTTGTCCCTGATTTTGGTCTGATGAATATACCTATATGTAAAATGCACTATTTAGCTATCAAAAAGTGTTTTACAATGCTAAACCTTTCATCCAATTTCTAAATGGCTGCATTTGTACATTTAAAAAGCCAATATAAAGGAATAGTATTGGCAAAAAAAGCACTTGTGGGTTTACCTAATAATTTTTTTTTGTATAATTTTCCTTTAAGGGGGTGTGGCAGGGGGTGTGTCCTATGTCTACATACTTTTGCTAATAGGTGTCCCTTGTTCCCATCTCAGATTGGGAGGTATGAATGTAACTACTCACACAGTGATGTATAAATTACTGCTATTAAATGTGTACAAGCTCTGCATTACATGATCCATACACTTCAAACATTCTAGAGGCTCGCTTTCTATACTTAGTAGGACATATTCTTATTACATGAACCTTGTTTTCTTACTCTGGTTTGATTATATACTTGAGACATAATTGGTGTACACTCTGGAAATGTCTTACGCTGTATGGTTACTCAGTATGTTCAGTAATACATCTTGTATTTCAGTTGGAATGTTTGAAGTGTATGGATCATGCAATACATAATGCTTATACACGTTTGCTAACAATATTTAAAATTTCTCTATGTGATGAGTTACTTTGCCTGATCATATTACACTGTTTTTGGCATATTGTTTTTCTTTATGATGTGACTGAATACACTGTGGTTGATTTACTAAAAGACAAACAGTCTGTTCACTTTGTCAGGGAATTTTCTCCCGAGCTTAGGCCACATTCACACTATATATAAAAGGGGTTTAGGTGGGTGGACCAGAATATCCACCACCGACTATCAACGCTTCGTGGTTGTTAGCCGGACTTCTGGGGTGGGCGTGGCCATTGGTGACATCATTGACATTGTGATGTCAACATGTTTCGCCGATAGGTGTATTTTCATCAGGACGTCAAGGGGAGAATTTAGTGTGGGAAGACAATATTGTCCTTTTTTTAGATAGTGATGGATGTAAGGTCTATTAAGGTTGCATTTTGATATAGCATTGTTGTATTTTTATAAATTTATCAATGAAATTGCTTTTTTTATACACACCTGGTATACGCCACATTGTCTCTGTAGGTAACTGCTTTTTAGGGGGTGGATATTCCGGTTCACCCACCGAAGCCCCTTTTATAGATTGTTGTTTGGGTACATGAGACTACACACATTGTGTGGAGTTCAGACACCAGCAAAATTATCACTTCCGTAATTTCCTTTATTTATCTGCATTCACACTATAGCAGCACATTCACAAAACATGCAAAAAAAACAAATGTTACGCTTGTGGTGCATTCGTGGTTAATGGCACCCCAAATGCTGCAAGCAGACATGTGTGTAAATGTGCAAAGCTTGAAGCTCAGAAAGGTGCATGAGCTACTTTGCACGTGTAGGGTAGTCAATAAATGAAGTGAATGTGCTGCCTTATGCTTGCAAGTCAAGTGTCATAGTGTGAATAGGGCCTAAGTGAAATTGGGGAAGCTCTGCTCACTTTCCATACCCACTTATGTCTAAGAAAAAAAGCTGTTTTTATTCCCTTGCACACTGCAACTTTCCTCGCAAAGTGAACAACCAATTTGTCTTTAGTAAATCACCCTACGGTGTTTTGTAGTGGTTGTATTGAGCACATGGTTGTTTTATGCAGATCAATAATGTCAAAGTGGGGTCAGAAATTCTTACCTGCATACTTGTTTCAGGTCAATGACTTAAAAATCACCAAATCTATTGGAGCAACATAAGACCCAGGCAAGCAACAATTTTACATAAATGCTGCCATGATGATAACTATAGCTGCCAAGGAAACTTTTTTAGGGGCACCAGTGACTGTCAGAAACCTTACTGCCTGCAGTGTACCTAGATGACACCATTGCTTTGACTTTGATGAACTTATCATGTAGAATATGTTAATGTTTGCATCAAAAGCAGTGACATTATTATGCTATAAGGACCATAAGGCACTGGCGTAGCATCAGTGCTGGCAGGGATTGCAACGGCAACCCTGCCCCATTCTCCAGGAGGCCGTGCAGCCTCCCTGTCACATTTGGTTTTACACCTGGACAGGAGGAGCGGCGGGCGTGGCATATACAGGAACTGCTCCCCCCCCCATTTTCCTCATGCAGCAGCTAAAAGCCTGTTTCTAATCCTCTCCATCCCACTGGTATTCAGCAGCTGCAGGAGGAAAATGGAGGGGATCAGTTCCTGTTTATGCCGCCCCCACTGCCCCAAGTTACTCTTATTTCTGTTTCCCAGGGCCCTCTGTGTGCTTCCCTGTCCCCCGCAGCGCTGCCGGCTTTCTCCCTCTCCTCTCTCTCTTGCTCCTGCGAGGGATGTTTCAGGATGAAGAGTGGGGTGAACATGTAATTTACTGGTCCCTTCCTTTTCTGAATGAATACAGTGAGTGATTGGTACTGGTCACTCACTGTGTTCATTCAAAACTGAAGCATAGTAATATGTGTTTGTAAATGAACAGGAAGCCACTCAGCATAGAGGACTTCTCATTCATTCACTTCCAGTGCAGCTGAGGCTGCAGAGAAAGGGACTGGGGAATGTCTGTCCTGGATCACTTTCCCTGTCTCAAAAGTGAGAAATCAGTGGTCTGTTTAGACCCCTAAAGGGATGCCTGTCCTCTTCCTGTCTCTACAGTTAGGTTCATACAAGTGTTACATCAATAATATAAACCCTGCGCAAAAATGCTTTATCCCCAACAAGTGTTCTCAAGTGATATTTATAAATACATGGGTAGCTGCAGCCCAGATAATGTGTAATAAACACATACCATGTGACACATAGATTCATACAAGTGCAGCTGCGATTTGGGCTTATTTTCAGTGCGATTTTGTGGTGTGTATTTTATGCTTTTTTTCATGCATTTGCATTTTTGTATGAGAAGGAGACTGGATGTTATACACACAATTCTGCCACAAACAGTGGTGGCTGGTGAGGTTTTAGGATTGGGGGGCAGGCCCTTCCTTTTTGACCCCTCCTACTTCCCATAAGCCCCACCCCTTATATAATCCTCCCACTTCGTCCCCTGTATCCAATATTGTATCAGCAGTATACAGCTCGGCATCAGAGGACAGAGTATACAGCTGAGCATCACAGGACACAGTATACAGCTCAGCATCACAGGTGGGGTATATAGCAGCCAGTATCACAGGTGGGGTATATAGCAGCCAGCAACACAGGTATATATCAGCCAGTAACACAGGTATATATCATCCAGTAACACAGGTATATAGCAGCCAATAACGCAGGTATATATCAGCCAGTAATGCAGGTATATATCAGCCACTAACACAGGTATATATCAGCCAGTAACACAGGTATATATCAGCCCGTAACACAGGTATATATCAGCCAGTAACACAGGTATATATCAGCCACTAACACAGGTATATATCAGCCCGTAACACAGGTATATATCAGCCAGTAACACAGGTATATATCAGCCACTAACACAGGTATATATCAGCCCGTAACACAGGTATATATCAGCCAGTAACACAGGTATATAGCAGCCAGTAACACAGGTATATATCAGCCCGTAACACAGGTATATAGCAGCCACTAACACAGGTATATAGCAGCCAGTAACACAGGTATATATCAGCCCGTAACACAGGTATATATCAGCCAGTAACACAGGTATATAGCAGCCAGTAACACAGGTATATATCAGCCCGTAACACAGGTATATATCAGCCAGTAACACAGGTATATATCAGCCAGTAACAATGGTATATATCAGCAAGTAACACAGGTATATATCAGCCAGTAACACAGGTATATATCAGCCACTAACACAGGTATATATCAGCCACTAACACAGGTATATATCAGCCCGTAACACAGGTATATATCAGCCACTAACACAGGTATATAGCAGCCAGTAACACAGGTATATATCAGCCAGTAACACAGGTATATATCAGCCACTAACACAGGTATATATCAGCCCGTAACACAGGTATATATCAGCCAGTAACACAGGTATATAGCAGCCAGTAACACAGGTATATATCAGCCAGTAACACAGGTATATATCAGCCAGTAACACAGGTATATATCAGCCCGTAACACAGGCATATATCAGGCCGTAACACAGGTATATATCAGCCAGTAACACAGGTATATATCAGCCAGTAACACAGGTATATATCAGCCAGTAACACAGGTATATATCAGCCCGTAACACAGGTATATATCAGCCAGTAACGCAGGTATATATCAGCCAATAACACAGGTATATATCAGCCAGTAACACAGGTATATATCAGCCCGTAACACAGGTATATATCAGCCACTAACACAGGTATATATCAGCCCGTAATACAGGTATATATCAGCCAGTAACACAGGTATATAGCAGCCAGTAACACAGGTATATATCAGCCAGTAATACAGGTATATATCAGCCAATAACACAGGTTTATAGCAGCCAGTAACACAGGTGGGGTATATATTAGCCAGCAACACAGGTATATAGCAGCCAGTAACACAGGTATATATCAGCCAGTAACACAGTTATATAGCAGCCAGTAACACAGGTATATATCAGCCAGTAACACAGGTATATAGCAGCCAGTAACACAGGTATATATCAGACACTAACACAGGTATATATCAGCCAGTAATACAGGTATATAGCAGCCAGTAACACAGGAATATAGCAGCCAGTAACACAGGTATATAGCAGCCAGTAACACAGGTATATATCAGCCAGTAACACTGGTATATAGCAGCTAGTAACACAGGTATATATCAGCCAGTAACAATGGTATATATCAGCAAGTAACACAGGTATATATCAGCCAATAACACAGGTATATAGCAGCCAGTGACACAGGTATATATATCAGCCAGTAACATAGGTATATACAGTCAGGTCCATAAATATTGGGACATTGACACAATTCTAATCTTTTTGGCTCTATACACCACCACAATGGATTTGAAATGAAACAAACAAGATGTGCTTTAACTGCAGACTTTCAGCTTTACTTTGAGGGCATTTACATCCAAATCAGGTGAACGGTGTAGGAATTACAACAGTTTGTATATGTGCCTCCCACTTTTTAAGGGACCAAAAGTAATGGGACTGATTAACAATCATAAATCAAACTTTCACTTTTTAATAATTGGTTGCAAATCCTTTGCAGTCAATTACAGCCTGAAGTCTGGAATGAATAGACATCACCAGATGCTGGGTTTCATCTCTGGTGATGCTCTGCCAGGCCTCTACTGCAACTGTCTTCAGTTCCTGCTTGTTCTTGGGGCATTTTTCCTTCAGTTTTGTCTTCAGCAAGTGAAATGCATGCTCAATCGGATTCAGGTCAGGTGATTGACTTGGCCATTGCATAACATTCCACTTCTTTCCCTTAAAAAACTCTTTGGTTGCTTTTTCAGTATGCTTTGGGTCATTGTCCATCTGCAATGTGAAGTGCCGTCCAATGAGTTCTGAAGCATTTGGCTGAATATGAGCAGATAATATTGCACGAAAGACTTCAGAATTCATCCTGCTGCTTTTGTCAGCAGTCACATCATCAATAAATACAAGAGAACCAGTTGCATTGGCAGCCATACATGCCCACGCCATGACACTACCACCACCATGCTTCACTGATGAGGTGGTATGCTTTGGATCATGAGCAGTTCCTTTCTTTCTCCGTACTCTTCTCTTCCCATCACTCTGGTACAAGATGGTCTCATCTGTCCATAGGATGTTGTTCAAGAACTGTGAAGGCTTTTTTAGATGTTGTTTGGCAAACTCTAATCTGGCCTTCCTGTTTTTGAGGTTCACCAATGGTTTACATCTTGTGGTGAACACTCTGTATTCACTCTGGTGAAGTCTTCTCTTGATTGTTGACTTTGACACACATACATCTACCTCCTGGAGAGTGTTCTTGATCTGGCCAACTGTTGTGAAGGGTGTTTTCTTCACCAGGGAAAGCATTCTTCGGTCATCCACCACAGTTGTTTTCCGTGGTCTTCTGGGTCTTTTGGTGTTGCTGAGCTCACCGGTGCGTTCTTTCTTTTTAAGGATGTTCCAAACAGTTGATTTGGCCACACCTAATGTTTTTGCTATCTCTCTGATGGGTTTGTTTTGTTTTTTTCAGCCTAATGATGGCTTGCTTCACTGATAGTGACAGCTCTTTGGATCTCATATTGAGAGTTGACAGCAACAGATTCCAAATCCAAATAGCACACTTGAAATGAACTCTGGACCTTTTATCTGCTCCTTGTAAATGGGATAATGAGGGAATAGCACACACTTGGCCATGGAAAAGCTGAGCAGCCAATTGTCCCATTACTTTTGGTCCCTTAAAAAGTGTGAGGCACGTATACAAACTGTTGTAATTCCTACACCGTTCACCTGATTCGGATGTAAATACCCTCAAATTAAAGCTGAAAGTCTGCAGTTAAAGCACATCTTGTTCGTTTCATTTCAAATCCATTGTGGTGGTGTATAGAACCAAAAAGATTAGAATTGTGTCGATGTTCCAATATTTATGGACCTGACTGTAGCAGCCAGTAACACAGGTATACGGCACTGACAGATCCCCCCGATCCCCCCCCCTCAGGGCAGTCGGTACATCAAACTCCCGCACTTACCCCTTCTATGAGCGGGCAGCAGGCACAGGCAGCACCCAGAGTCCGGCGAGCGGGAAGCGTGCTGTGTGAGTGCTCCGAGTCCAGCGGCATCCTTCTCCTCCTCTGAGAAAGGCGTCCAATAGGATCGCCTGTCTTCTCCGCCAATCAGGAAACCGGTCACATACCGGCACTTCCTGATTGGCGGAGAGCTGTTCAGTGGAGCTTGTGGCGGCACTCTTTGCGCCACAAGCCACACTGTAATGAAGCCAATTAGAGCCTAAGGCTCTAATGAGATGCTTCATAGACACCCCCCGCCGCAGTAAGTCATGCGGCCGGCTGCATGAATGGGGGGGGGGGGGTGTCACAGGCAGCCATGGATAGATTCATGCTATGCATGAATCTATCCATTAGCATAGAGGGGGATGACTGGAGAAAGTGGGCAGCGCCCTTGCGCCCTAATGGACGGGTCGCCACAAACACACTAAAAATGCATGTACATGCATTTTAGATGCTTTCTTGGTGCATTTCTATTGAAGCCCATGGGACCAAAATCATACTGCAATCACGCCAAAGTAGCACATGTACCTTTTCCAAAAACATGCTGCAATTCATTGATGTGAACAGACACCATTGAAAGTAATGTGATTTCCATTGTAATATGATTCTGTGTGACTGAAGCCGTATATGAAATCACACTAGTGTGATGTGAACCAGGCCTGAACTTTTGGTGCTGCAGTGGTTAGCAGCTTTGGGTCTTCAGGCAGAACAGCAGTACAGATGGTCCACGGTGCGTCACCCCTCCCTTATTTATCCTCCATTGAGAAAAGTTCTTTCATTGATTACACTGAGTGTAACATGATCTGTAATTGGTTGGAGTCTGATTGGTCACAGAATTCTCTCCCCAATTCACAGATTGTGTTGCAAGTAGTGTATTCAATGAAAGGGTTGAGGTCTGGACTCTGTGCAGTCCAGTCAAGTTCTTCCACCCCAAACTCGCTCATCCATGTCTTTATGGACCTTGCTTTGTGCACTGGTGTGCAGCCATGTTGGCACAGGAAGGGGCCATCCCCAAACTGTTCCCACAAAGTTGGGAGCATAAAATTGTCCAAAATGTCTTGGCATGCTGACTCCTTAAGAGTTCCCTTTACTGGAATTTCATGGGCGTGTAAAGGCAGGTGTCCCAATACTTTTGTCAATATAGTGTAATATACAGTATCCCACAAAAGTGAGTACACCTCTCACATTTTTGTAAATATTTTATTATATCTTTTCATGTGACAACAGTGAAGAAATAACACTTTGCTACAATGTAAATTAGTGAGTGTACAGCTTGTATAACAGTGTAAATTTGCTGTCCCCTCAAAATAACTCAACAAACAGTCATTAATGCCTAAATCGCTGGCAACACAAGTCAGTACACCCTAAAGTGAAAATGTCCAAATTGGGCCCAATTAGCCATTTTCCCTCCATGTGGCTTGTTAGTGCTACAAGGTCTCAGGTGTGACTGGGGAGCAGGTGTGCTAAATTTGGTGTTATCGCTCTCACTCTCTCATACTGGTCACTGGAAGTTCAACATGGCACCTTAAGGCAAAGAACTCTCTGAGGATCTGAAAAAAAAGAATTGTTGCTCTACATAAAGATGGCCTAGGCTATAAGAAGTTTGCCAAGACCCTGAAACTGAGTGGCAGCATGGTGGCCAAGACCATACAGCGGTTTAGCGGGACAGGTTCCACTCAGAACAGGCCTCGCCATGGTCAACCAAAGAAGTGGAGTGCACGTACTCAGCGTCATATCCAGAAGTTGTATTTCGGAAATAGACGTATGAGTGCTGTCAGCATTGCTGCAGAGGTTGAAGGGGTGGGTCAGTCCTCAGACCATACGCCGCACATTGCATCAAATTGGTCTGCATGGCTGTCATCCTAGAAGGAAGTCTCTTCAAAAGATGATGCACAAGAAAGCCTGCAATCAGTTTGCTGAAGACAAGCAGACTAAGGACATGGATTACTGTATTACTGGATTACTGTAACCTTAGCCTGTGGTCTGATGAAACCAAGATAAACTTATTTGGTACAGATGGTGTCAAGTGTGTGTGGTGGCAACCAGGTTAGGAATACAAAGACAAGGGTGTCTTGCCTACAGTCAAGCATGGTGGTGGGAGTGTCATGGTCTGGGGCTGCATGAGTGCTGCCAGCACTGGGGAGCTACAGTTCACTGAGGGAACCATGAATGCCAACATGTACTGTGACATACTGAAGCAGAGCATGATCCTCTCCCTTCAGAGACTGGGCCGCAGCATGATAACGACCCCAAACACACCTCTAAGACGACCACTGCCTTGCTAAAGAAGCTGAGGGTAAAGGTAATGGACTGACCAAGCATGTCTCCAGACCTAAACCCTATTAAGCATCTGTGGGCCATCCTCAAATGGAAGGCAGAGGAGTGCAAGGTCTCTAACCTCCACCAGCTCCATGATGTCGTCATGGAGGAGTGGAAGAGGACTCCAGTGGCAACCTGTGAAGCTCTGGTGGACTCCATGCCCAAGAGGGTTAAGGCAGTGCTGGAAAATAATGGTGGCCACACAAAATATTGACACTCCCAATATGAACATTTTCATTTAGGGGTGTACTCACTTCTGTTGGCAGCAGTTTAGACATTAATGGCTCTGTGTTGAATTATTTTGAGGGCACAGCAAATTTGCACTGTTATACAAGCTGTACACTCACTACTTTACATTGTAGCAAAGTGTAATTTCTTCAGTGTTGTCACATGAAAAGATAGAATTATTATTATTATTATACAGGATTTATATAGCGCCAACAGTTTGCGCAGCGCTTTACAATATTAGGGCAGACAGTACAGTTACAATACAATTCAATACAGGAGGAATCAGAGGGCCCTGCTTGTTAGAGCTTACAATCTAGGAGGATAAAATATTTACAAAAATGGGTGTACTCACTTTTGTGAGATACTGTGTATATATATATATATATGTGTGTGTGTGTGTGTGTGTATAGATATAAATATATATGTGTGTGTGTGTATATATATATATATATATATATGTGTGTGTGTGTATATATATATATATATATGTGTGTGTGTGTGTATATATATGTGTGTGTGTGTATATATATGTGTGTATATATATATATATATATGTGCGTGTGTGTGTATATATATATATATATATATATATATGTGTGTGTGTATATATATGTGTGTGTGTGTGTGTGTGTGTGTGTGTGTGTGTGTGTGTGTGTGTGTGTGTGTGTGTGTGTGTGTGTATTTTTTTTTTAATGTGAGTTTAGTGTGACTTTAAGGTGGTGTCTCAGAATCAGGAAAAGTCCCCCCAGAGGGATGACAGTAAGTGACATAGGACTGGAGTATCCCCATGATGTATGATGAGCCCAATGTAACCTTGTCTGCAGTGCTGCCAGTCCTTGCACTGGCACTCTCCCCATGCCCAGCAGCCTGCTCCTATTATGTTAATGAGCCCCATCCGAGCAGCCAATCGGGCAGTGCTGGTCCTATGAAGCATCGCTCATGTAGGTGGAAATGTATGCTAATGAGGCGAGTGTCCTGGGCGGGGAGGTGCCGTCCGCTGTCTCCATAGACTGGGCACTGCGCGCCGCCGCCGCTTGCACTGACAGCTCGGATATTTAAAGCACACAAGGGGGCAGGAAAAGCCACACTTCACCGAGCCGCTCTCCTAGCACGTTTTCCACCTCTCTCCAAGTCTTTCATTTCACTGCCTGCAACTCTATCCCTACAAGAGGGGAGCACAGCTCAATCCAGGGGCGACCAGAGGAGCGAGCAACAAGTCATCAATGACTGCAGGGTGACCAGGAGCCCCTCACACTGAGCACCCATCTCACTGAGCACCACTACCTACCTTACTCATCACCCATTGAAGTATCGATCCACCACCCAGGGAGATGCTGGTGAAGGCAGAAGCTGGGAAGAAGGTGGACTACAACTTGCAGAAGGCTGAGGAGGACAAGCCAAGGGATGGGTGGACAACCTGGAGTAGGACTTTGCCCAGCTTCCTGGCTTTGGTGCTGTCTCTGTTCTCTCTAGCATCCTGCCTATACCTGAATGGGAAGAACAGGGAGCTGCAGGACAGGATGGGGGCTATAGAGCATGGCCAGTCTGGGGAGATCTTCCATGTGCCTGGATTATCTGTGGATCAGCTCAACTCCATAGTCCAAGAGAAGGTGGACCGGCTTCTGTCCCAGGTGTGGATCATTTCTTTGCTCTTTTTGCCTTTTCTCCAGCATCACTTTGTACAAGCCTTGAATGCAGCACTAAACTCCAAACCAAACATGTAATACAATGCAGCCTAAGGTCTGATGGCTACACTCGTTTTCTTATTTTCCCTTTATTTTAACTTGGTGATCTGGCCAGTAAGTCTGTTGTTTTTCAATTTCCTTTAACAGACCAAACTCTTCTGCAGATGTAGCAGTTAAAGGTTTGAGACAATGCTTACAGCCTGTATTCATTTATGCAAAACCTTTATCCCAAAAGAAGAAAATACTGTTACTGTAATTGCTTATATAGTCTTCTTCTTCAATTTGTTAGTCAAGTCCATCTAAATCTGTTAGTGCATATACGGTGATCCGTATGTTGGATAATGTATCTAGCATACTGACTGCACTACACGATCGTACGAGCACAGAAGAACGTTCAGGTGCATGTAATTAGCATCCGACCGTTCTTGACTTCTGAGCATGCATGTTTTGCAGAATACAACTTGTTGTACCAACTGTTCTGTACACACGATACAATGGTCGTATGAGCGCTTGTTGGTACGACCAAGTTTTCTAGTCTGCTCATACAACTCCCTTGTAGGACCGCCATATGTTCGACTGTTCTAATTGCGCATACGAACGATCGATATCACATACAACGGTCGTTAGTACGACCTGTTGTATACGATCGTCGTCCCGTGTATACAAGGCTTAAGGCTGGCCATACATTACACAATTTTATTGTACCTTCTTAGGTTTACCAAAACCATATAATAGGAGGTCAAATCAAAACACTTTCAATTTGTAGGCAATCAGGCACTACATAGTTGAAGGTTAATCTAAAAGAAATTGAATAAGAAAATTGTATAATGTAGGGTCAGCTTAAAGCCTCGTACACACGGGACGACGATCGTATACAACAGGTCGTATGAACGACCGTTGTATGCGAAATCGATCGTTCGTATGCGCGGTTAGAACAGCCAACATACGACGGTCCTACAAGGGGAGTTGAATGAGCAAACTACAAAACTTCGTACCAACAAGCGGTCATACGACCGTTGTATCGTGTGTACAGAGCAGTTGGTACAACAAGTTGTATTGTGCAAAACATGCATGCTCAGAAGTCAGGAACAGCTGGATGCTAATTACATGCACCTGAACGTTCTTCTGTGGTCGTACGATTGTGTAGTGCAGTCAGTATGCAAGTTACATTATCCAACATACGATTTGAGACAATCATAAGTACAATCGTCGTCCCGTGTGTACGAGGCTTAAGGCTGGCCATACATTATACAATTTTATTGTACTTTCTTAGGTTTACCAAAACCATATAATATGAGGTAAAATCAAAACACTCTCAATTTGTAGGCAATCAGGCACTACATAGTTGAAGGTTAATCTAAAAGAAATTGAATAAGAAAATAGTATAATGTATGGTCAGCTTAACACTACCCTCTCCTCAGCCTGACAATGCTGCTGTCCAAGGGTGTCTCCATTGATCCTCCATCCAGAGTGGAGACACCTTAAGAAGGAAATGTGTTACTGGCAGGATCACCAGGTGAACATAAAGAAAAAAAGCCCCAAAAAGAAAACAAATGCATCTGCCACATTTAAAAATTGTTAAGTTGCATTGTATTACATTTTTGGTTTGGGGTTTAATTCTGTTTTAACAAATCTATACATATCGTGTACTACAGGGGCATTTCTAGGGTTATAATAGAATGGAGTATCTCAACATGTATTAAAATGTTCCAGGGCTGGCAGGACTCAAGGATGACTAGTTTGGATCAAATCTGAGTCTAAAGCAGGATACACACTATACAATTTTCTGTAGATTTTTTCCTTCACATTTACCAAAACTATATAATAAGTCAAACCTTTAAGCTGGACACACACTATCCAATTCTCTGTAGATTTTTTCTTTCAGATTTACCAAAACCATATAATATGAGGTTAAACATTAAGAGTTTCAATGTGTATGCAATCAAGCAGGCCCCTGCACTATATGATTTTGGTAAATCTCAAAGAAATCTGACAACAAAATTTGTATAGTGTGTATGGGGTCTAAGACTGGGCATACGCTGTACAAATTTCTCAAGAACTGGATGAAATTCACTCAGTGGGTGGTCCTGTTGGACACCTCCCACCTGACATCCCTTAACCACTTGCCGACCGTGTAACGTGGATACACGTCGGCAAGTGGCACTCATTGTTGTGGGAGGACGTTATAACACGTCCTCCCACAATCGCGCTCCCGCGCGCCCCCTGGGGCGCGCACCTGGGAGCATCCGTGACCGCCGGGTCTATGAGACCCGGCGCATCACGGATCACGGTAAATGGCCGCTTGGAGCGGCCGTTTACCATGTGATCGCTCCGTCAAATGACGGAGCATCACATGTAAACAAGCCGGCGGAAGTGCCGGCTTGTCTCCCCCCTCTCCGCACCGATCGGTGCAGTGTGACAGGGGAGGGGGGAGAGGGGGGAGAGAGG
>BLSH010316628.1:1184840-1211511 GCA_018402905.1 Glandirana rugosa
CGAAAGTCACGAGAGTGTGAAACTTACTGTTAATGAGTCAGTATGATGTGACATGGGTTTACTTTAAAAGCAGGAAAAAAAGTGTGTTTATCTCGAAAGAAAACCACCATAAATTAGTGGTGACCCCACAAATAAAAAACTCGTTATTTACCTTTTTATGGCTTTTAAAACATTTTTTTACGTAAAAAGAAATAAAGACAATATTGTAAAACGTTTAATCATTAAAAAGAAGCATTTAAAACCGGTTTTAAATATGACGATATACAGAAACCATTTTTATTGGGTTTAATCACACAGTGTAGTATGACTGAGTAATTGTCATTCAAAGTGTGAGAGCACTGAAAGCTGAAAATTGGTCTGGTTAGGAAGGGGGTTTAAGTGCCCAGTTGTCAAGTGGTTAATTTAAAAAAATCTAAGGAACGGGTAAAAAATTGTTGGCCCAAATGCAGCTGCATCCAATCAGATAGGCACATTGGAAGGTTTGTCCATCTGCGCTGTATATTGTGGATAGAGGAAACAGTTATGCCAGACATACGTGGATCAAAATTCAGTCAGTTCAGCAGGGACCGGCTGAGATTAAATCCATCTATGGGTAGGCTGTACCCAAGTTGATCCATCAATCGACTTGGGTACAACCAGTCTGTTGGATTTTTTTTACATGCGATTACTGCTGGAGGCTATAGCCAATAGCAGTAATCACTGGGGGATTTACTAAAACTAATGCACACAGAATCTGGTGCAGCTATGTATAGTAACCAATCGGCTTCTAGGTTTTAGGCTCTATTCACACCTGAGCATACTGGAAACGTGGAAGGAATTGCGCATGCAGCGTGTTTGCGATGCCATTATTTCTTAATGGCACCCGATACGTGGTGCAATTTTTTCAGCAAAAATTGCACAGCCAAATGCTCCTGGCTCTGGGCCAAAATTTGGTACATGAGCTTCTTTGAGGTGTTTTGGAGCAGACGAAGTCCCATTTAAATGAATGGTGCCGCTCCAAAAATGCTCCATAAAAAAAAACACAAAAAAGCTAAAAAAAAATGTGGTGCAGCAGCTGTCGCTAAAGCCTGGTACACACGTGCAGATTGTTGGACAACCGAATGTCCAACTTTTGTCCAAATTGGCTGTTGGCATTTTTGTCTAGCGCACTGACGTGTTACGAGCGAATAAAGAGGAATTTCAGGTGAATGTGATTTGTGAATAAGGAACGTAGGTTTACACGACCGAACACTTCCTGGATTCCGAGCATGTGTGTTTGCACTTCCAACTTTTTGTTATGCCAATGTCTGTACACACGAGCCAACAATCGGCCAATGCCTTGTTGGCCAACAAAAGTTTTCTAGTCTTGTCAGCCAACTTCTGTTGGCCAATAATTGGAAATTGGCTGTTGGATTGTGTGTACTAACTGTTGGATTATCGAACAACAGGCTGTTGGACAACCGTTGTTGGCCAATTATTGTACCGTGTGTACGGTCCTTTAGGTGTGAATGGAGCCTTATTGTGAATGCTTAATTGAACAAGCTGAAGTTAAAACTGATTGGTTACTATGTACAGCTGCACCAAATACCAGTTTTAGTAAATCTCCCCAACGTTCTCTGCTGCCGGAAAGGCTTCTACCCGGCCGGTAGAACACAATAGCGCAGGGGGACTGTATGGATGGTGATAATCAAGCAATTCGAATGGAAGGAAAGAAAATTGAATAATTTGTGGGTTGCTTTAAGCTGGCCATACACTGATCATTTTTTTTTCACAGGTTGAACAATATATACAGTGCAGATGAACGATTCTACTGCTGCTATTTAATTTGGACAGCTAGTGCTGCTGGTTGACAAGATACCCAAACTGTGATGTGCCTGCATCTGATTGGATATAGTCGCTTTTCAGCCAGAAAATTTTCTCCATTAAATTCAGGGATATCGGGCAGGTGAAAGCCAACAGGACCACCCACTGAACAAATTTCAGTTGGTTCTTAAGGAATTAGCCAAAATGTGTACAGTATATGGCCAGTTTTGTTTTTTCTTTCTTTGGTTAAAGTGGTTGTCAACCCGTGACAACCACTTTAAGCCTATAATACCTGTAGTTACCTGTAGATTCCCTGCATATCTCCTAAACTTGCACGGTTCAGGAGATATGCAGTGTACTAGCACTGCTGACGTAATTTCAGCACAAGCGCAGTGAAGAAACGGGCTCCGTGCCATTTCTTCACTGAGATCGTGCAGTGACTGGCGGCTCCCGTGCGCATGCGCAGGAGTGACGTCACGCGGCTCCGGCCAGTCTCAGCCCTGGAAGGAAGAGGGGCTGAAGATAGACACTGCCTGCACAGGGGACATCGCTGGACGTCACAGGCTTCATTTGCAGGTAAGTGACACATAATGGGCTACTATGAGATGCACAGTAGCCCATTATGCTTCTACTTTGCAGGGGAATATAGAGAAAGTAAACCCCATCAGGGTTTACTTCCTCTTTAAGCCCTGATGTGGCTTTGAAATCATGCTACTTAGGCTACTTTCACACTGGGGCGTTTTTCAGGCACCGTGGTGCTAAAAATAGCTCCCTTATAGTGCCTGAAAAACACCCCCCATCCACCCCAGTGTGAAAGCCTGAGTGCTTTCACACTGGGGCGGTGCACTTGCAGGACGTTACAAAAAGTCCTATAAGCAGCATCTTTGGGATGGTGCGCTGAACGGTGTTTACACCGCTCCTCCACCCTCCCGCCATTGAAATCAATGGCAAACGCTTCCAAAGCGGCTGCAGACCGCCTCGGAAGCGCAGCGCATTGGCACTTTTAACCCCATTTTAACCCCTTGCTATAACAGCGGTAAATAGCCCGCCCCAGTGTGAAAGTAGCCTTAAGCGGGATTTCAAAGCCGCACATCAATGCCATTTGCACTGCTGATTTCATTGCGGCTTGCGACTTCATTTAACAGAAGTCTATACAAGATGCAATGAAATTGGTAAAAAGTAGTCCAGGAACCTTGTTTAGAATTGCTGCGACATAAGTCACGACTATATGAACGGTTCCATTGCCAGCAATGGGGTGCGACACGTCATGCTATTTGACAAGTTGTGAAGGGGGGCTTAGCCTGTAGACTGAACGAAAAATAAAATATCAGCGTATGGCCAGCTTCAGACTATTATCTTTTTTTAATCATATTTTGATCACATGGCTAAAATAAAAAAACGAAATGTGCTACTATTTCTTAGATGAAAACAAAAGAAATAATAATAGATTCATTGAAAAAAGAAAAAAAAAAGAGAAATGACACAATGTTTCAAAACTGGAATATGTATAACTTTGTATCAACTCCATGTATCAAAGGAGACCTGGTTGACTCAGTAGAAGAGCTGGGCCACCAGTCCTGGGTGCCAAGATCTAGCAGCACCCTTGGTGTCCTGGAGATTGTTATCCTTCAGCTTCAGAATTCCTTATCATTTATTATTGTATAAATCTACTATTATTTGTTTTGGAGTCAGACATGAAATAGAGCCTTTCTGTTTTGGGACACATTTATTTTTTCACTTATGTAAAGTAAACAGCGTGAGGACCAAAATAAATAAAGTCATTAAGTATGACTACAAAAGTATTAATACTAGGGCTGCAGATGGTAGTAGCTGCTCTGTCCAGTCTTTCCGATTGCCTTTTGTAGATTCCAGTATTAATGCATGGCTCAAAAACGGTCACCTTATTTCCACTTACCTGATTTTTTTATCATTTTATCACTTTTTTTAGTTTGTAGTGTTTTACTGTAAGCCTTTTACAACCTTTTTTAGTACAAATGCCCTCTGGAACCCTTAGCTCAGCCTTTCTCAACCTTTTCAACACAGAGGAACCCTTGAAATAATTCTCCGGTCTTGGGGAACCCCTGCTAAAAACTAAAAATCTACAACTCATGATACATTAGTGTGATGGTCAATGGGAAGACTGCTCCTTACACTTGTGGTCATTGAGAAGAATTACTCCTTACAGATAGCTAAAAAGATCAATGATGTCATTGGGAATTTATCTGAGAGGTAGAAATTGACCATTGCTCAAGGAGCCCCTAGCAACCTCTGGAGGAACCCTGGTTGAGAAACCCTACCTTAGCTTGTAGCTTGTTTCACCCCTAGATGAAGACCAGTCCTGGCAAACCAGATATAAAGTTCACCATATATGTTACAGTCTTGTTGTACAAACTCCCTTAAAGTTCCACCCATAATACATTCTTTATATGATTAGTCTTCTTTCTTAATGCACATCATCATTTCGGCAAAAAAAATAATTTTTACTCACTGTTTCAGCCTTGTTGCCATGGGGTCCCTTGTAATCTGCCACTTCCCATTCTGCGTCATTTCCAGCGGCGCCTGTGCTCCTGGGAGATGTGTGTCATCGTTTCCCAGTACTTTAGGCTAAAATCGCGTTATTTCAAAACACGAAATGACGCGATGAAAGTCGGATCTAAGCACCTTATCCAGGAATAGCGTCCTTATGGGCTTCAATTGCCCACAATCAAGATGGAATCAGCCAGGGTGCATAAAATAAGATAATTAAATTAAAATAAATAGACACCGCAAAAGGGATTGACATAGTATACATGCGTTCGTGTATACCATGTCTACAGCCAGAGGGGATGCCGGAAAGAGAAAAAAAAATTTAGTTGGCGGAACTCCGCTTAACCACTTCAGCCCTGAAAGGATTTCCCACTTTAGGACCAGAGCACTTTTTGCGATTCAACACTGCGTCGCTTTAACTGACAATTGCGCAGTCATGCGATGTTGTACCCAAGCAAAATTTATGTCCTTTTTTTTCCCCCACAAATAGAGCTTTCTGTTGGTAGTATTTGATCACCTCTGCGTCACTTTTGATCACCGCTATAAACAAAAGAAGAGCAACAATTTTGCAAAAAAACCCAAATTTCTTACTTTTTGCTAAAATACAAATCCCCCAAAAAAATTGGCGTTTATTGATTGGTTTGCGCAAAAGTTGCCGCGTTTACGGATGATGAGAATTCATTTCTGGGGTTTTTATTTTTTTTAATTTTTTACTAGTAATGGCGGCGATCTGCGGTTTTTAGCGGTACTGCTATATTGCAGCGGACATGTCGGACCATTTTGACACTTTTTTGGGACCATTGGCATTTATAAAGCGATTAGTGGTATAAAAATGCACTGATTACTGTGTAAATGCCATTGGCAGAGAAAGGGTTAACATGGAGGAGGCGCTCTAACGGTTAACTGTGTTCCTTGGGCATGTTCTAACTGTGTGTGGGCTGGCAGGGGGCGGGGAGTGATCACGGCTTCCATATACAGGAAGCCTGTGATCACAGCTCTTCCCCCTCTAACAGAACGGAGATCCGTGTTTACTTACACGGACCTCCGTTCTTTCACTGCGGGGGGGCGAGCGCTCACATTGCGGGATATCGCAGCTGCCGTCATATGACGGCGGTTTGCGATATCGAGCCACTTTGTCGCCGTCAGAAGCCGGGCGGCAAGTGGTTAAGCCCTTCGTTCACTTTGACTGCGGCTTTAACATTGTGTGACTTCATCTGAAATCTCATAACTTCAAAGCTGCATGTCAGTGCGAATTCAAGTGCGACTTGGAAGACATCTGTGCAGCTTCATGTGCACAAATGTCTATGCAAGTTGCACCCGAAATTGCCAAAAGTAGGGCAGGAACCACTATTTCAAATTAATGCGGCACCGCAAAGTTGGCATATGTTACAATCTTATTCAGATCTACCAACAACTATATGGTGCAAGAGGGGCCTGCCTGAATGGATACAAATTGATAGGATAGGTTAGGTACTGTAGGTCCTCATATTACATAGATTTGGCAAATTTAAGCCCCGGTTCACAGTGATGCAGTGTGGGAAATTCAGCGATTCCTGTGTGTTTCCACATTGTGTTCATGCGATCTGCTGCGGGTGTCAATTAAAAGTTAGTGACACCCCAAAAGCAGGTCGCAAAACGCAGTGCGTTTACCTGAACTGGGTCGCATGGGTCCAAACACCCATGTGATCTGGTTCCAGTGTGAACAAAAAAAAAAAGCTGTTTGCACCTTTTTCATCTGTTCCAGATGCGTTTCTGCATGCATGTTTTTAACGTGTTTTTGATGCGTTCTGGTATGTTTTTGTTCCAATGCTTTTTTTCTTCTCTTTTTCTGTGCATTTTTTATGCATCCTGATGTGTTCTGGTGCATTTTTGATGCATTCCAGTACTGTCCAGTGCAGAAAAGATGCAGCGTGTTCTTTTTTTTTCCTGGGCCTGGAACGCCCTGGAACTGACTGCACTGGTATGAACTATGCCATTGGAAACCATATAACCTACTTTCCATGCATTTTTGATGCAGAAAGAAATGCACTGGACTGCATGTGGTGTGATGCCCTTACAAACACTTTTTAAAACACACATTATGTTTTTTAAGTCCTTGCAAGCAGTTTTTAAACTTATCTTGAGTTGGAAGGTTGCCCATGTTGCTGTTCCTAAATGCTGCACTTTGCGTTTTTTTTTTAATTTTATGCACAGCAATGCTGGTGCTTCCATAGGTACTGTGCCTAACAATTGCATTGATGTGGTGGTAGGAGGCTGTTTTGGGACATGTCAGGGTTTTGAAAAAAAAAATGTCCCCAAACCGCCATTTGCCACCAGTAGACACAAGCCCTTACGCAGGGGCGTAACCACAGGGGTTGCAATTGCAACCGGTCCAGTGCTCCAGGGAGCCTGTGTACACTTGTACACCTGAATAGGAGGGTTGGCGGGGGCGGCATTTAGAGGAACCAATCTCCTCCATTTTCTTCCTAATGGAGGAGATTGGTTCCTCTATATGCTGCCCCCGCCGCCCCTCCTATCCAGTTTACTTGTCTTCTGCTGTTCCCAGGGTCCCTGTGTCCCCCCACAGAGCTGCTGTCTTCCCCCCTCCTCTCTCCTACCAGCTTCTGTAGAAGATGTGTCATGATGGAGAGATGGGAATAGGTTGCTAAATTTGTCATTTACCAGCTCCTTCCTTTTCTGAATGGACAGAGTCAGTGATTGGTACCAATTGGTTCACTCATAATTGAAGCATAGAAAACTGTTTTTACTATACTTCCGTTCCTGCATGAATGGGAGGCTCGGTACACAACCATTTGTTTATTCGGTGGGACCGTAATAAAGGGCCCCCTGCCACTGGAGTAAAGGGCCCCAGGATCAGTGGGAAGAAGGAAGGCGCCTGGCCAGGGGTCAAGGGCTTCATAATTTCTTGCACCAGGGCCCTTAAGGTTCTAGTTACGCCTCTGCACTTACGGTCAAATTCTTAATTTGCTACTGCAAACTGCTTAGGCACAACAATCCAGCCCACTGTCCTGCTGTCCATTGCTGTAGAATACCCATGTAGAATGTATCCCAGTATTCACATATGCATTTCTCAGAATGGGCTCTTACATGAAATCATTTTATAATTGCTAGTTTAACATATATTAGGTGTGAAGTATACTACTGCTATAAAATAGCTGCCCCGTGCAAATGATATGGCTAAGTGCAATATGCTGAGTATAAAAACAGCTGTAAAAACAAGTGAAACAGATTATTAAGTATGCACACATAAAACTCATGTAGAATAAATTCATAGGGTAGGTCTGCTAATGTTTTATAAAAACAGAACGCCGACTCCTTATTTTGTCAATTCATAGGTTAAACATTCAGTAAACTGCAGTGTCTTATCTGATATTTTCACCCAACTCTTCTAAATGGTCATGGGCTGCTGTTTGGCTAAATTCATACATCAGAAAGAACACAAGGTCCTCTGTATGTAATAGTCTTCTGCTGTGCCTGCAGACACTTCCCCTAATATGGACATTTTTTTTTGTAAGTACATGGTGTGTTATAGTAGTGTATATTGCTACTTTATAAGACAGTATCACATCCAATATTGTTTTCATTGAATTGGCCAGATAATGGACTGAGCGTTGCCCCAGCCACAGATTATTATAACATCACTGACTTTCTATATGACTGTCCTGAAAAAGCAAGCTAGGTAGTAGTATGGGGGTCAGTTCAAAGAGCTGAAGGCCCAAAGCAATCAAGGACTATATAAAGATTAGGCATAGGTGTGCACAGCCTATTGCATTAGGGTGTGCACCCCAAATCTCAAACATATTTACATGTGTATATACAGTATACTAATGGTGTCAGCAGAGCAATGGACAGTGCCAGTAGGGCAGAGATTGGTGTCAGTAGGTCAGTGGACAGTGTTTTTTTTTAGTAGCCCCATCAGGGGTCTAAACAGGGGGAATCTGCACCACACAGGGTGATTAGGGTGTGCCTAGGCACACCTGGCACATCCTGTGCGCACGCCTATGAGATTAGGACTACTCCAAGAGCACAAGAATGGGAATGCCATCTAATATGTTCACCTTAAACCTATAGTTGATGTATGTACTGTATCTATTGAAGACATTCAGAATAAATACCTTATACGATACTACCTGCCTGGAGTTTGCATGTTCTCCCTGTGCCTGCGTGGGTTTCCCCTGGATACCCCGGTTTCCTCCCACACTCCAAAGACATGCTGGTAGGTTTATTGGATCCTGTCTAAATTGGCCCTAGTATGTGTATGAATGTGAGTTAGGGACCTTAGATTGTAAGCTCCTTGAGGGTAGGGACCGATGTGAATGTACAATGTATATGTAAAGCGCTGTGTAAATTGACAGCGCTATATAAATACCTGAAATAAATAAATAAATAAAAATACAGATCACTGTAATCAGCCAAATGAGACTCCATTATGATTTAGTGCCCCTTTCTGAGCATGTTTTATATTACACCCATATATAGGGTCACAATCCCTCAAGCCCCTCCTTTCCCCCCTTACGTGCAGGATGCTTCTCCCTAGATCTGTGAATGGATAGACTACAGGTCTCATGTGCCACTGCAGCAGAAGGGTTTATTGATTGCACTGGCTCACATGCGGTGACATCACTGCACTTGTAGCTTATTGTTTATTTCCTCCAGCCCCATAATTATAGGTCCATACCCCTGGGGCTGGGATTTAAAATTGCGTGGGACTGTGCGTTCCAACACAATGCCCAGGTGCAGATCCAGGTGGCAATCCTATGCAAATTTCAATGCAAAAATGCAATAAATGCACATTTTTTATATTATTATTGTAGGTGCATTTATTAAATATTTTGCACAAGATGGACTATTCCTTCTAAAGGATAGAATAGAACGAGGTTCTACCGTCATTCTAAATGTTGCCATCCATAATGGGAAAGATAGTGATAACTGATAAATCTCCACGTGTCTCCCACAAGCTGGAGGCAGCTGTCAGTGTGCAGCATGCTGTGCTATATGCATTTATATGTGACATTTTGCTGCTTATAATCGACACTCACTGTTTGGCATGTCTCACCACCAAGAGGAGCAGCAGAAAGGCTATCAGTAAGGTTAACACTGCATGATATAAACTGAATGTGTTGATGGCCCAGAAGTGCTAGAATTACTGCCTTCACTATCTCACTCTTGATTTATTTGCTTGTTAAATCTAAGTGATCATGTAACCCCTATCTTATAAAAAATATTAACTGTGAAATGATCTCCTGTCTGACCTGGAAGAGAATGTGTGTCTGGATCAGGTTGAACTTGACAAGCTATTGACTAGTACTGAGCTAACAGTTCATTTTTCTATATCGTTATCTACATTGCTGCTTTGTTTTTAGTATAGAGATTAGTAAATGTATGTAGAGACCTCCTGGTGGGTACATTGCATTGCTTGTGACTGCTTTTTCTAATCTCCTCACTAGACACCTCGTAGAACCTCAGAGTTATTACTGATGTAAATCGAGTGGTATTTTAAGGAGCCTTAACCTGAGCAATAACGTTAAGTTAGGATGCATGCGGAAGAGTCAGCAAATCCATGAAATTAAACTTCCATTGAATTGAAAAAAAATTTGATCCAAAAAAAAGGCATGGTAATGAAAATATCACCTATTATGCTATAGTGCAGGGGTCTCCAAATGTTTTAAACAAAGGGCTAGTTTACTGTTTTCCAGTTTTTTGGGGGGGACCGTGGCCTGTGTGAGTAGAAAATGTCCTGGCGTAAGTAAAAATTGCCCCATTATTGGTTTTAACAGGAGGAATAGTGCTGGTTGGTACCAATGGGCGGAATAGTGCCCCATCGACGGTGTTAGTGGGAGGAATAGTGCCCCATCATCGGTCTCAGCAGGAGGAATAGTGCCCCATTAATGGTGTCCATGGGAGGAATAGTGCCCATCATTGGTCTTAGCAGGAGGAATAGTGTCCCATTAATGGTGTCAGTGGTAAGAATAGTGCCCCATCATTGGTCTTAGCAGGAGGACTAGTGCCCTACCGACGGTGTTAGTGGGAGGAATAGTGCCCCATCATTGGTCTTAGCAGGAGGAATAGTGCCCCATTAATGGTGTCAGTGGGAGGAATAGTGCCTCATCATTAAGCCTAGTACACACTATCAGATTTTTTTTGTTCAACCCAACAGCTCAGGTCGAAGCCGCTGTACTAACAATCCAATGTTGATACAGTGATCTCCCCCGCTAAGCTATTGTGTTCTGATAGGGGGACGGCCCATGCCAGAACACTCCGATCAGCACTCCCAGTCATTAGCTAAGATCGCTGATCAGGAGGCGGTCGGCTGCTGGCCGGCTTCTCTCGGACCGGCTGCCATATACACAGGCCAAATTTTTCATTGAACCAGGCGATGTCACCCGGCATTTGGCCTGTGTGTATTAGGCTTTAGTGTCAGTTGCAGGAATAGTGTCCCAAGGGCCGGATAGAAGCAAGCAAATGGCCGCATCTGGCCACCCCAGGCCACAGTTTGGAGACCACGGCTATAGTAAATTGACCATGTTTATGTGTAAACGATGAACATAGGAGAATTTAGGAAGTTTAAGATGATTGTGCAAAGTGGGCCATATATGGGCCCGCTTCCATGAGTCAGTGGCCACCCCAACCCAGTTTATCTTAGTTATAAGTTTAGGAATAGTAAGGTAGAATTTTAGTATTTTAGGTGCTGTCCCCTTTAAGGTGGGAATTTCCAGAACACAGCGGGACCCAATGAAATTCCCTGGAAATTTCTGGAAGCCTGGATAGGCTATTTAAGGCTGGCTGGAAAGGGAATTTCCCTCTTTCCAGGATGATCCGAACGGGAAGATTCAAGCTCCCTTCCTCCTGCCCTTGTCGCAAGCACCTTTATGTGGTTGGGTCACCCTGGCATTCTAGGGGGAGCTGGTTTGTTTTTTCTATGAAAATATGTGGATTGATGCTCGAGTTCTGAAAACTGAGCAGAAAAGGTAAACTGTGATTTAATTTTGAACTTATACTGCTATTGATGATAATAAAAGATTTATAAAATATGTTGTTGTAAAATAATTTTTAAAATATGTGGGTACTGCGCTTAGGATATCTGAGGTAATCCAATCCCAAATAGGCTTGCTGCCCCCAGCGGATACTTCCCTATGCAGGAAGTATATAAGGTTTTACTATTAGGTTGTGCTGGGTTGGCGCTACCTTTAAAAACTCTATATTTAGTGTTTAAATAAAGTGCATATCCAAAATAAATAAACAATAAAATTAAATATCAAAATAAAAATAAATTAATTGATTAAAGATCCAAAATAAATAAACAATAAAATTAAATATAAAAATAGAAATAAATCGATTGATTAAAGATTGGGTCTTAAAGTAAGTGTCACCACTGAGTGTCTTGTATTATTTCCCCAAACCAGTTTTGCTAATGAGGTGATTGTTAATGTATATTAAATAAATAATAATTGATAAATAATAATATTGAAAATATGTACAGTCTTAACCAATATAAGCAATAAGGTGCAAAATATAAAGTCCAATATTGTGCATAGATCTTATTCACAGTGCTCTAAGGATAAGTGCAGCAAAATTAGATCAATTCTCCTACTGGAACAAATCTAGATATATCACAGTGCTTCCAGCATCAATGTAACCAAAAAGGCAAAAACGTAAATAAACGTTCATTAACAGTGATATGGGTGTCTTTTTACATAATCATTGTGATTAGTGATGTTCAAGCAGTTTCCACCAATTTTTTCTTTGGTGTGGGGGTAAAGCGCAGGGAAGCCTGTCTGGGCAAGAAAGGGGGTCTTGATTGGTCTTTATCCAATAGGTCCGTTCTCCAGGTGTAAGGCTCACCAGTATCCTCAGTGTAAGGGGTTAACCTCCGGGGTATGGAAGAAAGGAGACGACTCCATAGTGTAATCCGAAAAAGGTAGGAATATCAGGCATAAAAGTTTTTTAAAAGTTTGAAAGTGGGTCATTAGTTCCTGTGTCACTACCTCGCTATGCACTGTGGAGCTGTAGAGTTCCTTTGAGAAAGCCTCACACACTTTCCTTGTGAGTGGCTTGCGTTCCAACAGCGGCTACTGCGAAACCGGAAGTGACCGGAAGTGATGCGCTACGTTGGTCTGGTGTCAACTGACGTGTTTCGTCCAATGCTGAAACCTCAGAAGACGTCTGAGGATGAAACGCGTCAGCTGACACCAGACCAACGTAGCACGTCACTTCCGGTTTCGCAGTAGCCGCTGTTGGAACGCAAGCCACTGACAAGGAAAGCGTATGAGACTTTCTCAAAGGAACACTACAGCTCCACAGCGCATAGCGAGGTAGTGACACAGGAACTAATGACCCGCTTTTAAACTTTTAAAAAACTTTTATGCCTGATATTCTTACTTAAATAAAGCAATTGGCACCTTTTTCGGATTACACTATGGAGTCGTCTCCTTTCTTCCATACCCCGGAGGTTAACCCCTTACACTGAGGATACTGGTGACTGGGATACTGGATCGAGCCTTACACTTGGAGAACGGACCTATTGGATAAAGACCAACCAAGACCCCCTTTCTTGCCCAGACAGGCGTCCCTGCGCTTTAACCCTGTGTGGGGTGGCGCTGTCTGGTAAGTGGGGTACCCAAAGGGGAGCACGTGTGAATCACCAAAGAAAAAATTGGTGGAACCTGCTTGAACATCACTAATCACAATGATTATGTAAAAGGACACCCATATCACTGTTAATGAACATTTATTAGTTTATTTACGTTTTTGCCTTTTTGGTTACATTGATGCTGGAAGCACTGTGATATATCTAGATTTGTTCCAATAGGAGAATTGATCTAATTTTGCTGCACTTGTCCTTAGAGCACTGTGAATAATCTATGCACAATATTGCACTTTATATTTTGCACCTTATTACTTATATTGGTTAAGACCGTACATATTTTCAATATTATTATTTATCAATTATTATTTATTTAATATACATTAACAATCATCTCATTAGCAAAACTGGTTTGGGGAAATAATACAAGACACTCAGTGGTGACACTTACCTTAAGACCCAATCTTTAATCAATCAATTTATTTCTATTTTTATATTTAATTTTATTGTTTATTTATTTTGGATATGCACTTTATTTAAACACTAAATATAGAGTTTTTAAAGGTAGCGCCAACCCAGCACTACCTAATAGTAAAATAATTTTTGTTTGCCAATTTTCTGGTTTTGGTGTATTTATTTTATTGTACCTGGGGTAAAAGGTTTTGGGTTGGGTGTGGCCTGCAGTCTCAATAATTTACAATGTATGAATGCTGATTACTTGTTTAGGGGTTAAAGACATGTCTATACCTACATTTTAAAAATGTCAAGAGAAGCATGATGGTCCATCATATCTCTTTAATATAAATGAATGTGAATTGTACAAACGTGTACATATCTTGTACTTGTTTTTGAATCTTTGGAAGTGAAGGAAAAGATGTTCTTTATCTGTAGCATTTCTTAACCCTAATTGATGTACTTTACAATGTTTGCTCCACAACCAGCATTCTTTATATATCTGGTACTGAATCTTGGACTTGATCTGGGTAACAGTTCCTGTAGCAATGGCCCTGCCATAAAATGACAGTGATTCTGCCACTTCTGGTTCCACCATGACTTAGAAGGGGCACCTCTCATGGAATTTTCTATGAACGCCAGCACATTGGCTTAGTGGTTAGCACTTTTGCATTGCAGCACTGGGGTCCTCAGTTTGAATCACAACAGCTTGCTTGGGTTTCCTCTAGGTATTCTGGTTTCCTCCCACACCCCAAAGACATGGGACTTATTCCGGTTCCCCAATGACTTAGACCCCATACACACTATCCAACTGTTGTTGTCAGATGTCCTTCAGATTTACCAAAACCATGTAGTGCAAGGGCCTGCCTGATTACATACAAATTGTAACTCTTAAGGTTTGACCTCGTATTATATGGTTTTGGTAAATCTGAAGACAAAAACCTGCAGAAAATCTAATAGTGTGTTAATTTCTAATATTTAAATCGCTATTTAATATCTAAAGCAAATTCACCCATCCATTCATATATCTATACTTTATTATGTTGAGAAATTACTCTGAGAAAAGACCCACCTAGCATTTCTGGCTGTTGCCATCTTGTGTAAGGGCAGATGATTCATGTTGCATTTACTTCCTGGATTCCATCCACCTTCAGCTCAGGCATTCAGGGTGTACTCAGCTTTGAAAACCCCTCATCCCCTCCTAAAGACTCCTGGGATGTATGACATGATTTTCCTAGGCCTGGACACCAGGAAGTAACTGAAGAAAAACAAACATTTAACAAACAAAAACGAACTCTAAATCTACTGGCAGCCACATTCTAAGGGCTCATACACACGGTCGTATGTTTCAAAAATATGCAAAACGTCGGGCCCGACGTCAGGGAAAACATCTGTGTTTTTTTTCAGCTTTTGCATTGGCGTTAGTGAGCGTTAATGAGCGTTTTTGAGCGTCTGCGCCAATAAGCATTTTTTAAAAAAAAAACATTCCTCTGCTATATTTTAACCTAAAAACGTTGGTGTCAAAAAACGCCGGTTAACGCCGGTACGGCGTTATTGAGCGTTTTGCGGCGTCGGCGTCAAAAAACGCCAAAACGTTACAGCTTGGGAAGGCGCTGGCCGTGGGCTCTACTTTCAGCTCACTAACGCTGCTGCCCTCTACAGCTCAAAAACGTCAGCGTTTTTCTAACCTCATTGAATAGCATGGAGAGCTGAAAAAACGTCCAAAAACGCTGGCGTCAAAAAAACGCCCGTGTATGAGCCCTAAGACTTATTTATCTGACCCTGTAAAGCAAGAATCGCTATACATAACTTTTCTGAAGCTCATCCGGTCCAGTCTCTGCTGCATGCAGTAGACAGCTGACAACGACTGAGAAATGCCTGGGAAGTGATGTCACCCATAGAGCGTGGGACCGAACCAAGAACAGAGCGGCTGCAGAAAAGGTATGTATAGTGATTTTTGCTTTACAAGGCTAGATAGATCAGTCTTAAATGTGGCTGCCAGTAGATTAAAGCCCCGCACACGATCGCATACAACAGGTCGTACTAACGACCGTTGTATGTGATATCGATCGTTCGTATGCCCGATTTGAACAGTCGAACATACAACAGTCGTACAAGGGAGTTGTATGAGCAGACTAGAAAACTTGGTCGTGCCAACAAGCTCTCATACGACCGTTGTACCGCGTGTACAGAGAAGTTGGTACAACAAGTTGTATTGTGCAAAACACGCATGCTCCGAAGTCAGGAACGGCAGGATGCTAATTACATGCACCTGGACGTTCTTTCTGTGCTCGTACGATCGTGTAGTGCAGTCAGTATGCTACATACAACAGCCAACATACGATTTGACATGATCGTACGTGCGATCGTCGAACCGTGTGTACGGGGCTTTAGAGTTTTTGACTGAACTTCTACTTTAAATTTTTCAAATGGGTGGACTCCACCAGCAGATCCACCTGCCCAGCGGGGAATCTATCTGTTGATCACTGCTGGTGGAGGTGGATGAAAAGTTCATATCCTCTCCGCTTATGCAGAAAGGACACGGACACAGCCTGCTTTCCTCTATGGACGGTCGTATGGAAACGGACCTCCTGTCCATTTCCATCCGACTGTCACCCGATCTGCCAGAACGGATCCCCTACCCGGATGTCGGCAGATGTCAATGGACACATGTTCATTGATAACCGCCTCTCCATACAGGGCAATGGATGGTCCGATTGGGTTTGCCTAAAAAACTTACAGGCGAACCCAATCAGTCCACCCGTGTGAAAGAGGCCTTAAATGTGATATACGTACCTACCTATCCATGCTAAGGATAAGGATTAAAAATAGTGAGTGTTGACTGAGAGAGTGAAATTACGCTTTAATAGGTAGTAAGCATGTTCTGCAAACAAAATATATCTGTCGTAATTTCGTCTTGAATAGAGTGGGGAAGCGTAAATCCTTCTGTGTGGTATTTATTGCTGTCTATGACTCCATTGGAATGATTTTCCCTGCAGGGTCACTGGCGCAGAAGGACACTGACAGTAAGTGAAACCTGCTTGTTGTCCACATTAGGGGCCCTCACTAGGACAGTAAGCAAGGAGATATGTTGGGCACAAAGACAGCAATAAATATTCAGCCCCCCCAAAAAAGAAAAGTTTTGGCCGGACTGGCTTATAATGGTAAATTCAGAAGAGTGTTGAGAGGTCGCGCTCCGTGCAGTTTCTACTTTGTGTACAACGAATAGACTATTCTATGCAAAAATGTCTTTAGATTTAAATAAAAGCCCTCACAGTCAGTGATGTTTCACTGCTATTTTTTGGCAGGGCCGGGGCAATTTACAAAATTAGAAGAGCTTTTTATAGTGCTTCGGGCTGCTTCATTCACTTTAGTAAAAAAAATTTTTACTACATATTTGAGCCACCTTTCGTTATCAAAATGTTGTTTTAATGCTAGAGAGTGTCAACGCCGAGGTACATAAAATAAGTGACTATAATGAGACCAAGTGGTGTTAAACCCAAAAACAATTATGTAATATATACTGGGCTCACCAAGCGTTAGACATGGTGGTTGCATTCGTTTTCATTTTTTAGACTTTTTTTCCCCTTTTTTTTCACCTAGTGATCTGGCCACACTTCCTGTCTTAGGGTATCTCCACTCTGGTAGAGAAACAGCGGAGACACCTTTGGACGGCAGCATTAACAATTTAGTGGGTAGTGTTAAGCTTGGTACACACAATCAGATTATCTGATGTATGATCGTCCATTTTTTTTTGTTTTTACATGTTGGTCTCCATATTGAAAATGAAGAAGTTACTAAAGTTACTAAAGTTACGAAAATTCTTCTATGACAGAATACAAATGTGGAAGTAATGTAATGTGTTGTATTGTATTGTATTTGTATTGCATTTTGAGATAAAAACTCTACTGATTAAACGAAAATCAGACGATCTGGTATCGTACAAGGAAATTTTTCATTTTTGTCCCGTCTGATACTTTTGCATGACTTGTTCGGTTCTCGAAATCTGCGTACCAACGATCAGATTATCGTACGATTGCTTTGAAAGCGTATTTTTCGTCCGATTTTCTGATCGTGTGTACGGGCCTTTAGATAGACATGAATAACAAATTGAAGCTGAACTCCAGCTAACACTTTTCAACCAGCTGCAGATACCGTTTTTTCCCTTTTGGGATAAATGTTTTACATAAATGAATATAATATGTCAACTGTAAGCACCCCTGTCAGTGGTAAGTGGTTTATTTCAACCATCTAACTACCACTTTTGCTGGACAGCTTGATCTGTTAAAGGATGGGCAAAAATAAGAGACTTACCAGATGGATCACCAGGAAAAAATAAAGGAAAAAAGGAAATGTATGCAGTCACTGCATCTAAGGATTGATAAGCTGCAATATATGAAACATTTGTTTTTGGGTTTAATACACTTCAAATGGAAGTTACCCTCTATTACCCCTCTTATGTGCATCTTTTTTGCTAGTTTACCAGTTGTCGCAACTCGGCTCGATATCGCAAACCGCCGTCACGCGACGGCGGCTGCGAGATCGCGGATTGTGAGCGAGCGCCACCCGAGGCATGCACGCGTACTCACTGTGTTACGGGGGAGCCAGGGAGCAGGTAGGGCGGACTTGATGTCCGCTGGCTATCCACGATCGCTCCCCCGCAGTGACAGAACAGGGGTCCGTGTATGTAAACAACGGATCTACTTTCTGACGGGGGTAAGGAATGTGATCGTAGGCTCCCTGTGTTTTTGAGCTGCGATCACTCTCCTCCCCCACTCAGCCCAGTCCCCACGCAGTTAGTAACACATACCAGAGAACACAGTTAACACCTAGAGCACCCCCTAGTGTTAACCTCTTCCCTGCCAGTGACATTTATACAGTAATCAGTGCATTTTCATAGCACTGATTGCTGTATAAACGCCAGTGGTCCCAAAAAAGTTTCAATATTGTCCAACATGTCCGCCGCAATGTCGCAGTCCCGATAAAAATCACAGATCGCCGCCATCACTAGTAAAAAAATAAAAATAAATAAAAACCCCGTAAATTAATTCTCATCGTTCGTAAACGCGGCAACTTTTGCGCAAACCAATCAATATACGCTGATTGCGATCTTTTTTACCAAAAATATGAGGAAGAATATATATTGGCCAAAACCGATGAATAAAATTGTTTATATATCTATTATATATATATTTTTTTGGATATGTATTTTAGCAAAAAGTTTGAAATATTGTTTTTTTTGCAAAATTGTCGCATTTCTTTTGTTTATAGCGGTGATCAGAAATGACGCAGAGGTGATCAAATACCACCAAAAGAAAGCTCTATTAGTGGGGAAAAAAGGACGTCAATTTCACGTGTGTACAATGTCGCACGACCGCGCAATTGTCAGTTAAAACGATGCAGTGCCAAATCGCAAAAAGTGCTCTGGTCCTAAAGGGGGAAATGCTTCCGAGGGCTGAAGTGGTTAAAATTGTATAAGCTGCCTTTATTTTTACATTGTGTATTTATCAGTAACTCAACATTTTTTCTTTCTTTTTTTGTCTACAGAGGTCATATGAACACATGGCAAAAATACGAATCTCAAGAGAAGCGCCGGCAGATTGCAACTGCCCAGCAGGTAAATGTGATGTAATGATTGACATCTTTGTGCCCCTTGGTGGCCTCGGTAATCAAAGAAAGGCACAGAGCTCCCTATTAGTCCAGTAACAGAGGTCTAGAAAGGTCACCTTAATGATCTTGTGTTTGGTTTGTTTTGCCGCTTTTTTTGTTCTGAATCCTTAGCTGTATCAATACGTTCTTTAATATTATTGACGAAGGAGAAAAACTTGTGAGCACCTCACTGCTCATTCCTCATAGATATTGACCATGAATAGACTAAAACACATTTTCTTGTTTTCTGGCAATGAAACTAAGCAATGGAGTGTTGAATTATTATTACTGGCAATGTTTGCATTATCAGGTCCAATTGTACTCTATGCTTGGATGAGCTGATATCAATTATCAATTTGTGTGTTCAGGGATTTGTGAAATGCTGAATGCAGCAACTGTAATGAACTCCGATGAAACCATAACCTCTTGCATCTATCTCCACCGCTTTTGTCTGTTGTGTTTAATTTATGTATGATTCATTTTTTTTCAGCCTTGAGCGAAAGTTGTTCTGGTTCGACTCAATGTGCTGACCCAGGTGATAAAGTATAGGCGGAATCTCTAGGACTGAATATACAACTGCAACTGTATAGTCAAGATCACCTTTGACAGAGGCAACCCACGGGCTTACACAGCAGCATTGTGTGGAAAGGATTGATGAATGACAGTTGAGGCTTGGTGTGGAAGATGAAAGGCTATGTTTAGGGCTGGTATTCAGGCTGGGGGTCTCTTTTTTCCCCTGTGTGCATGTGGCAGCGGAGCTGACTTGTGACGAACGCAGCCTGCATAACAGCCTCAAGGAATGAAGCAGCCTGTGACAGTTGGCTCTCGGTGTACAATACTCCTGGCAGAACTGTCCCATGCTGCCTAACTTGGAAATGTAATACATTCTATTAGCCGGGATGGATTAGTGAAAATTCAGGCTGCTGGGTCTAAGCTTGCTGATATGATTTGTGGTATTTTTATATGAGTATAAGTACTGTTAGATTGTGCTTTAAAATCTGCTTTTATAGTAGGGTGTGTATGTGCTTAGCTAGCCATGTTAAAGGAGAACCTATATGGAGGGTAGAGCTGGCCATAGCTAGATCTAAATTTGGCCGGTTCTGCAAGAAGCAGATAAATTTGTAATCCTTATATGGCCTTTCCCATTCAAGAGAAGTCAATCTAATCAATGGCCATCTTTAAAAAACCTTCTGAAAATAGTAGTTGAACCAGTGGCTTCAGTGCTGGCCATACATGCTAAGATTTTTTTTTTCAGCCTGTGGGCTGATCGAAAGAAATCGAACAAGTTCCCCATTGTTTATTGTTTGTCTGATATGTATTTTGTATTTTTTGAATAAAGTTTGATGTAGGAGTACACCGCCAACTGTTCCCTTCCTCGCTCAGAGTTAAAGATCCCTTTTCCCTCCCCTATTTCTTTTTGGCAGTTGGCTTTGCTCTAATTTGGGGAATTCCAGCGAATACCGGATGAGTTGGTGCTCCTAAAACCTCATTGGACCAGAGTAACGCATGGTCGTCAGGATCCTGTCGTTTTTAACAACCCTGATGCAGTCACTGTTAAGCCACCACTTTTCTATTCAGCACATTCAATAAAATTTGAATGAACAATCAACTTTTGTTGACCTGGGTGGTGTCATCAGGGACACCCTTGGATTGAATTTCAGAATGAATTTGGCATGAATCAGCCAAAATTTGAGCCCTGTATGGCAGCTGTTGGACACTGCCTTGCAACAGGTTTGCAGATTTTAAGTTCTAAATTTACTGTGACTTTCCTTAACTTCAGAGCATTGAGGCTAGAGAAAGCCAGTCATCTAGCATTTTGAGATGGAGTTCAGAAATAGCAACTTGCATATTTCTCTCAGTACTAGTGTCCATTAATTCCTTATTTATGCTGCTGTGATCTGACTTCCAGCTACAGGATAGCTACATTCGTTCTCCATGGTTCCACTATATCTAGGAACGTAGCCATCCTGTCTGGCTTGCAAGATGTACTAATGACTATGGACTATTGGTTATGTAGTGTGCATAGAGCAACGGGGAAAAGAAGAGGTTCAAGAGATCACAGAGGACGAGGCAGAAAAAGTTAAAAAACAGGTTAATTATATATAGATTACCATTAAGTAGTACTGTAGATGTGTATGGAATAATTTTGGAGGCTAAGGATGTCATTTAGTGCAGGATAGTGACTAAGTGGTTAGCACTTCTGCTTAGTAGCACTAGAGTTATCAGTTTGAATCACAACCATGGCACAAATTGCATGGAGTTTACATGTTCTTCCAGTTCCTGTGTGGGTTTCCTCCAGGTACTCCGGTTTCCTCCCACACTCCAAAGACATGCTGGTTGGTTAATTAACTCCTGTCTAAATTGGTCCTACTATGTGTATGTATGATTGTGAGTTAGGGACCTTAGATTGTAAGTTCCCTGAGAGCAGGGACTGATGTGAATGCATTATATACAGTATCTCACAAAAGTGAGTTCACCCCTCACATTTTTGTAAATATTTTATTCTATCTTTTCATGTGACAACACTGAAGAAATGACACTTTGCTACAATGTAAAGTAGTGAGTGTACAGCTTGTATAATAGTGTAAATTTGCTGTCCCCTCAAAATAACTCAACACACAGCCATTAATGTCTAAACCGCTGGCAACAAAAGTTAAAATGTCCAAATTGGGCCCAATTAGCCATTTTTCCTCCCCGATGTTATGTGACTTGTTAGTGTTACAAGGTCTCAGGTGTGAATGGGGAGCAGGTGTGTTAAATTTGTTTTTATCGCTCCCACTCTCTCATACTGGTCACTGGAAGTTCAACATGGCACCTCAAGGCAAAGAACTCGCTGAGGATCTGAAAAAGAATTGTTACTCTACATAAAGATGGCCTAGGCTATAAGAAGATTGCCAATACCCTGAAACTGAGCTGCAGCATGGTGGCCAAGACCATACAACAGTTTAACAGGACAGGTTCCACTCAGAACAGGCCCCGCCATGGTCGATCAAAGAAGTTAAGTGCACGTGCTCAGCGTCATATCCAGAGGTTGTCTTTGGTAAATTGACGTATGAGTGCTTCCAGCATTGCTGCAGAGGTTGAAGGGCTGGGGGTTAGCCTGTCAGTGCTCAGACCATACGCCACGCACTGCATCAAATTGGTCTGCATGGCTGTCATGCCAGAAGGCAGCCTCTTCTAAAGATGATGCACAAGAAAGCCTGCAAACAGTTTGCTGAAGACAAGCAGACTAAGGACATGGATTACTGGAACCATGACCTGTGGTCTGATGAGACCAAGATAAACTTATTTGGTTCAGATGGTGTCAAGTGTATAAGGCGGCAACCAGGTGAGGAGTACAAAGACAAGTGTGCCTTGCCTACAGTCAAGCATGGTGTAGGGAGTGTCATGGTCTGGGGCTGCATGAGTGCTGCCGGCACTGGGGAGTTACAGTTTATTGAGGGAACCATAAATGCCAACATGTACTGTGAAATACTGAAGCAGAGCATGATCCCCTCTCTTCAGAGACTGGGCCGCAGGGCAGTATTCCAACATAATGACCCCAAACACACCTCCAAGATGACCACTGCCTGGCCAAGCATGTCTCCAGACCTAAACCCTATTGAGCATCTGTGGGGCATCCTTAAATGGAAGGTGGAGGAGCACAAGGTTTCTAACATCCACCAGCTCTGTGATGTCGCCATGGAGGAGTGGAAGAGGACTCCAGTGCCAACCTGTGAAGCTCTGGTGAACTCCACGCCCAAGAGGGTTAAGGCAGTGCTGGAAAATAATGGCGGCCCCACAAAATATTGGTACGTTGGGTCCAATTTGGACATTTTCACTTAGCTGTGTACTCACTTTTGTTGCCAGCGGTTTAGACATTAATGGCTGAGTGTTGAGTTATTTGAGGGGACAGCAAATTTACACTGTTATACAAGCTGTACACTCACTACTTTAGATTGTAACAAAGTGTCATTTCTTCAGTGTTGTCACATGAAAAGATAGAATAAAATATTTACAAAAATGTGAGGGGTGTACTCACTTTTGTGAGATACTCTCCCCGCCTCTCTCTCTCTCTCTCTCTCTCTCTCTCTCTCTCTCTCTCTCTCTCTCTATATATATGCAAGTATTGTGTAAACTGATGCCGCTTGATAAGTACCCGTAATAAAAATGCTAGTTGCTTTGCAATCTGTGCTGGTCCAATGGCTTTATCAGCATCACTTACTCTGGCCAAGTATGTACATTAAGAGTTCTGTCTGTGCTCAGACTTTGCTTGCTGCATCCTTGTCTTGGGTCAGTGATTTGAAGTAATGAAGCCAGAAACAGCAAAACAACTGGAGATCAGCAATGGCAGCCTACATGCTTTCATGAATAACAGTTTACTTTAACAATACCTGGCTGATTTTGCTTATCAGTTGATCCAGGCTCCAATTAAATCACTAGGAAATAATTATGGTTAAAAAATGTAATTTGTGCAGATGTAATCAATTTAATTCTAATTAACCTTTATATGATGATAAAAGTAATTGTGGGTTTCATTAAAAAAATGCAGACAGACCTGTGTCATTCTTGTACATACTGATGGGTGAGCTTCAGGCCTAGGACCATCTTTATTCATTCTATGATCAATGGTACATGGTCATGTTTGATACAAAGTGGATCTATTGTATGTGACGCATGATCAAAACAATGCAGAAATTATTTTTGGTCTTAAATTCATGCTGCCATTGCCGAGCAATCAAAAGTCTAAAATCAGCATTTTTTGGCCCTATTTATATAAAATGCTCCTGACAGTTTTACAGCAAACTGCAATTTAGGAGCTCTTGATACTATTTTGTGCCAGAATGCTGCAGATGATCATTCACAATGGCAGCTTCCACTGTTATATTTATATTGTAGCATGAATCTGGACTCGGAGAAAGTTAATGAAAATATGCTTGTATATGCCCAAGTACTCCTTTATGGATGACAGATTCCCTCCTTGCTGGGTTGAACACTACTATATGTTTGCTTCTTTCCCTTGCACAATGTATTTTAGGTTATATTAAGATGCTGGTTATAGTTTTGTATATTCACAGGGGCTTGTGATTTTGAATGATGTATTGGTAAGATGTACCTCTGCTTTTCTGCTTCACTGCCACTAGAGCTTAACATTACATCACTTAATAGAGCCGTGCAGAAGAAGGATCCGTATGCCTGCAAGCGCTGAGCCAGGCTGATCTGCAATCACACTGCCATTTGTATAAGGCACGGTTGAGGTAGCAGTCTCAGGAAGCTGAAATGTGTGGAGTAGCAAAAATCTCAGAACTATCTTTCTGCTACCGCCAGAAGCTTCCCCTTTTCTTGCTAAATCTAACGCTAAAAGGAAGTGCTTCTGTTTGCATTCTGTTTAAGGTAACACTATTATAAATATATATGGTGGTCTGCGTAATGTCTGAGAAAGGCTAAAATTATACAGATGTCTTTTCTGGCCCTGAAAAAATATACTAGCCCAGGGATAGACAAACCCCAGGAGGCAGGTAGCCAGATTGGCTGGCACCAAGCTTTGGCATTTTCTGTTGATGCCGGTTAAATACATCTTTAATGAGTATTTAAAGGGGAAATGTCTTTCATTTTTTTTTTTTAAATTATACATCTCAAAGAAAATAAATGAATGCAATCAATCTTATTTCCTATGTATAGTTTATTATTGTCTCATGCTGTGGGAAAAAGTTTGGATCTCTTTGATCCTTCATCGGCAATTGGCTACTCTTGTACCATGCAGTGCATTGTGGGAGGAAGGGGAGAAGATCACCCCCTCCATACTCAGAAGAATTTCCCTTTCCTTTAAGGCCCTCAGAAACAAGACAGGTATGTGCGGGCAATCAAGTGTGTCCGATTTACATTATAATGTCTGCTTTACAATTTTTTAGGGTTTGCTTTAAAGCTAAAGTCTAGAAAAACAGCTAAAAACACAAGCACAATGAATACATGAGAAATTGCTTTACCTGCCAAAGTACTTATACTTCTTTCCATCCAGTCCTTTGATTTTCACAGTTTTGCCATAGAGCGCAACCCTGCCTGGCAAGACCTGAGTTTTCACTTCTGCAGTTAGGTAAGGCCGGCCATAGACAGAGTGAAGTACATTTCTGCAACCACTGGTTGACTCCCCCATCAACACAGTCAGCGTTGACAGGGGAATCCCTCCCGCCGAGCCATTGTGATCTCCCGGGGGGGAGGGGGAAGCCATTCCTGATGGGAGAAAACAGTGATTATTGCTAGAGGCTATGACAGCTGCTTGCAATAATCACATGTAAAATCTGTAAGGCTGGTTATACCCAAGTTGATTGATTGATTAGCTTGGGTACATTTCAATCAACTTGGGTACATTCAGCCTGCCCATGCATGGTTCAGGTCTCAGCTGGTTCCTTCTGAACTGGCCAAGATTTAAACCATCTATGGCAGTGGTTCTCAACTCCTGTCGTCAGGACCCACCAACAGGCCAGATTTTAGGTATTACCTTGGGGTGCTGCAATCACTGAGCAGCAAATTATATCACCCGTGATGTATTTCCGTTATCCTACAAACTTGGCCTGTTAGTGGGTCCCGAGGACAGGAGTTGAGAACCATTGGTCTATGGCTGGCTTTACACTTACAGATTTTGACACCCCCCCCCCACCCCCCCCAACCTGTGACAGAATAGGGAAAGGAGAAGCAGAAGATTGATGAGCAGATCTCTGTCCGTCTACTACCTCCTCCTGTTCCTTTTTAAAACAGAATTATGGGAAAAAAATGAACCAAACATTCTCACCTATATGACTGCAGCATGGTCCGATGCTGCAGTTGTCCCCCACTGTTCTAAACAGAGAATTGAGCAACACATGAGTGCTAATCGCTCAGTTCTTGGTCTTAATTGAGCAGAGAGCAGTGACTGCCAATCACCGCTCTCTGTTCTGCCCCTCCAGTGCTCACTGGAGCGCCTGGCTGTAATGTGGACGAGAGTGGTTGGGTCAGGCTCTTAGCGGCTCTCTGAGAGGCTGAGCCAGCTGTTAGTCAGGCATCTGGGGGGATCCTGACCTTAAAATGAAAATCCTTCCAGAGCCTAGATCGGCTCTGTGACGTCAACCGACAGTGAGCTTTAGCCTGCTGATAAATCTGTGTCACAGGAGTGCAGAAATAAGTGTGCTCCGGTGATCCAGAAGGGAAGTACGGCAAAAAAGGATTTAGCCATACTTCTCTTTTAACAGATGTACACTACAGCACATGTGATTGACTCTGTGTGCTGCTTCTCCCTTTCCCAGTTTTAGTTGTGCTGTTCAAGGACTGCAAGAGGCAGAAGTTCTGCTGTCAGAATACAATAGCACAGTGGGGAGGATTCCTCCATGCACCTCGCTAGTGTGGAGGGGGGAATGCATTTGTATTTTTTATTGATCAGCCCGCTGGCTGTTTGAAAAGAAATGACTCATCTCTGGCCAGCTTAACAGTGGTGTACAAGTGAACGAATAAAAAATAATTGTGACCTGTGTGTGACCAATAGGCAGCAGTGTATTTAGGTTTTGTGCTGCCCTAGGCCTGACTAAACTCGTGCACCCCCCTAATATCAATATGAGCCACCCCTTCCTGTCAAGGCCACACCTCTTCCTGTTTAAGAGCCGCCTTAAAATTTTCCAGTGGGGACACAAGTTCTGAGGGCTTTTTTTTGGGGGGGG
Organism: Glandirana rugosa; assembly: GCA_018402905.1. Taxonomy (NCBI): domain Eukaryota; kingdom Metazoa; phylum Chordata; class Amphibia; order Anura; family Ranidae; genus Glandirana; species Glandirana rugosa. The sequence continues at coordinate 1,211,502 of BLSH010316628.1, forward strand.
GGGGGGGGGG
>BLSH010316628.1:1211521-1243874 GCA_018402905.1 Glandirana rugosa
TCAACAATACGATGGAGTATCGGTTTGTCCTTTTCCCTTAAATTACAGAGATTTTCTCACACTTCCTGTTTGGCTATGAGGTAGCATAACAACTTATTGGTTGGGGTCTGCCGTCTGGGCCCCTCAGGACGCCCGGGTCCCCTACATATGTATGGGCTGCCCCCCCCTGATGGGGTTGGGGTGCTTTATGGGGGGGACCGATTTTGCCTTCCAGGCCCATTCCGCCCCATAAGACTGGTGCTACACTAAAAGCGTAAGCCGGCGAGGACTCTTTTCGTGCTGCCCCCCTGCAAAGTGCCGCCCTAGGCCTGGGCCTTGTCGGCCTAGGCCAAGATACAACGTTGCCAATAGGTGTGTGCACCCCAAAGCTGAAACACACATGCGTGTGTGTGTCTACGAATATATGGCCCCGGCATATTGATCTCTCTGCCGGGACAGTGAAAGAGAAGAGTCTAAGCACTTCTCTTATGGCAGAGCTGGTAAGAGGGAGGCCTTTCTCATCTCCCCATCGTCACATGGAGTGATAATGCTAATGCACACTAGGTAATTAGGGTGTGCTCAGGCCACTCTATCTGCTCAGTATATCATAGCAGATACAGTGTAAGAATTATTTTGGTGACTTGTAATTTAATTGGCTCTCCTTATAAAAAAAAATATCTACTTTCAATTAAAGCAATGCTATTAGTTAAACAAAAATACATACCCAGAATCCTTCATATATTGTTGTAAGTCAGGACACATCTATCTGTATTATTGATCTCAATCTCTTGTTTCAATTTACTTATACAGTGACACTGGGCCTTCTTCTCAGCATGAACCAAATAATTTCTCAGATGTCTCCATTCTTGTGTGTCTACTAAGCTAGTGTTTTTATGGTATTAACAATCAGGAATAGTCATAGATGGAAGTCTAGCCAGCAATAAGTAAAAATGCATAGAGACATCAGTTTTTCTTCTTAAGGGCCCACAAGCTGTCAGCACATTATCATACATGGCTCCATTGGGAAGCACAAATATGGCTCCTGTAAGCAGTGAGCAGAATGGATATGGTAACAGTAAGGGGCCTGGCCAGAGATGACATGTACACAGTATGTTACTAAAGAGTAATTACTATACATACATATAAGCAGGCCAGCAACAGCGAAAAACCATACTCTAAAATCAATCCACAGTAAATATTTTTGTCATACTTAGACTGTTAACAAGACAATAAGTTGTCAGCAGTAACAATAGTATACAGAGAGAACAGCTTTCTAGCCAGCAAGAAGGAATAGAAAAGCCACATGCATATCAATACAAATGTACAAATAGACAAAATATGTATTATGTACATCCTAATGTTCAACTCCAATTTATCAAAAAAATATATATATATTGTTTTTTTCATTTGAGATCTGAATTAATTTTAAAGAGGGACTTGCATTGTGGTTGCTTTAAAACAATATAAGTAATGAGTATTTTTATCTCAGTTTGGTCTTGTTAAACCCCCAACTTTCATTTATTTACATGATGATAGAAACTTCATCACATGACCAGCAGGCCAGTAAATTTGGGCTGTCTTATCAGTTTGGCTTTTGCAATTTTGACCTGTGCACTGTGTATGCATTGTTATACATTATACTTCTGACCCCTGCATTTTATACGTATGCCTCCCAACTTTTTTAAATGGGAATGAGGGACACCTATTAGCAAAAGAATGTAGGAATAGGACACACCCCCCTGCCACGCCCTCCTTGAAGGAGAATTGTACATAAAAATGATTGTTTAAACCCACAAGTGCTTTTTTACCATTATTATTCCTTTATACTGGCTTTTGAAATTTACAGATGCTGCAAAAATTTAGAAATGGGTTGAAAGATACTTTCTGGGAAACACTTTTTGATAAAAAATGCATTTTATATACAATTATATAGATTAGACCAAAATGAGGGACAAATGAGGAGGAAAGAGGGACAGAGGGACTTTATTCTAAATCATATGTAATACTCCATATTCACAATGCACACGTTCCTGGATAAACTCTAAAAGATTTGGGTGCTGCAGCAACAACCAGCTGGGAACTGGTTGAGAAAGTCACAATGGAGATATTTGCCAGCACACCATGGATCGACAAGGTAGCGTCCAAATGGATTTTATTGCATGATCACATTACAAAACAGTGCAATGTTTCAGAGCCACACAGGGCCCCTTCATCACATTCGTAGCTCCGAAACGTTGCACTGTTTTATGATGTGATCATGCAATAAAATCCATTTGGACGCTACCTTGTCGATCCATGGTGTGCTGCCAAACATCTCCTTTGTTCCAAATCAGGGACAGTTGGGAGCTATGTATACACTATGTTGTATGCTATACTCCTGTTACCTGCACTGTGTAAGCTATTTTGTATGTTAAAGTCCTGACTCCTGCACTGTATACACTGTGTATATTATACTCCTGACCCCTGAATTATATATGCAATGTTGAACATTATACTCCTGACCCCTGCACTGCATTTATTATGTTGTACACTATCTGGTATGGTATACTCTTGTCCCCTGCTCTGTTTACACTATTTTGTACATTATACTCCTGACCTCTGCTCTGTTTATACTATTTTGTACATTATACTCCTGACCTCTGCTCTGTTTACACTATTTTGTACATTATACTCCTGACCTCTGCTCTGTTTACACTATTTTGTACATTATACTCCTGACCTCTGCTCTGTATATACTATTTTGTACATTATACTCCTGACCTCTGCTCTGTTTACACTATTTTGTACATTATACTCTTGACCTCTGCTCTGTTTACACTGTGTTGTACATTATACTCCTGACCTCTGCTCTGTTTACACTATTTTGTACATTATACTCCTGACCCCTGCTCTGTTTACACTATTTTGTACACTATACTTCTGACCTCTGCTCAGTTTACACTATTTTGTAAATTATACTCCTGACCCCTGCTCTGTTTACACTATTTTGTGCATTATAATCCTGACCTCTGCTCTGTTTACACTATTTTGTACATTATACTCCTGACCCCTGCTCTGTTTACACTATTTTGCACATTATACTCCTGACCTCTGCTCTGTTTACACTATTTTGTGCATTATACTCCTGACCTCTGCTCTGTTTACACTATTTTGTACATTATTCTCTTGACCTCTGCTCTGTTTACACTATTTTGTACATTATACTCCTGACCTCTGCTCTGTTTACACTGTTTTGTACATTATACTCCTGACCTCTGCTCTGTTTACACTATTTTGTACATTATACTCCTGACCTCTGCTCTGTTTACACTATTTTGTACATTATACTCCTGACCCCTGCTCTGTGTACACTATTTTGTACATTATACTACTGACCCCTGCTCTGTTTACACTATTTTGTACATTATACTCCTGACCCCTGCTCTGTTTACACTATTTTGTACATTATACTCCTGACCTCTGCTCTGTTTACACTATTTTGTACATTATACTCCTGACCTCTGCTCTGTTTACACTATTTTGTACATTATACTCCTGACCCCTGCTCTGTTTACACTATTTTGTACATTATACTACTGACCTCTGCTCTGTTTACACTAGTTCGTACATTATACTCCTGACCCCTGCACTGTATATGCTATGTTTCACATTATGCTCTTGGCCCTTTTACTGTATATCCTATGTTGTACATTACATATCTGCCAACTTTTTGAGATGGGAACAAGGGACACCTATTGGTCAAAATATGTAGGCATAGGACACAACCCCTTTGCCACACCCATTAAAGGAAAATGATACAAAACGTTGTTAGTTAAACCCACAACTGCTTTTTTTTTTACCACTACTGTTTATTTATACTGGCTTTTGACATTAACAAATGCAGCAATGTAGAAATTGGATGAAAGTTTTAGCACTGGGAAACACTTTTTGAAAGATAAAAAGTGCATTTTATATACAACTATATAGATCAGACCAAAATGAGGGACAAATAAAGAAGGACAGAGGGACTTTGTTCAATCAGGGAAAGTCCCTCAAAATCAGGGACAGTTGAGAGCTATGTATATTGTACACTGTATATGCTATGTTGTATGTTATACTCCTGACTCCTGCCCTGTATATGCTATATTGTACTTTAGAGCTGCACGATTAATGGTACTAAAATCATGATCTCGATTCACCCCCCCCTGTGATCTCCATCAGGCATTACCATGATTTTCAGTGCACTTAATGGATTCTGACTTGTGGGGCGACTCGGTACAACTTGACTGTAATAGAAGTCAATGCAAGTCACCTGAAGTCTCCCCAGGAATCTTTTTCTAAGTCGGAGCGACTTGAGTCTCTCCTATCTGGGCAGAAGGCAAGAAGTAAAAAGATACTATGTTTCAAATAATCAAAGGGTTGAACACCCCTGTATAGAAGAGTTTAGTTTAACCATTTAAAGACTAAATCTTTTCTGACATTTGTTGCTTACAAGTAAAAATCCAGTATTTTCTGCTAGAAAATGACTTAGAACCCCCAAACATTATATATTTTTTTAGCAGAGACCCTAGAGAATAAGATGGCGGATGTTGCAATATTTTATGTCACACGGTATTTGCGCAGCGGTTTTTCAAACGCAATTTTTTTTTTAAAATTACACTTTCAAAAAAAAAAAAACACTAAACAGTGCTGTTATCCCATTTTTTTGGTATATGTAAGATGCTACGCCACGAGAATCGTGATATTTATTTTAAGCAAAAAAATTGTGATTTTCATTTTGGCCAGAATCGTGCAGCTCTATTTTACATTATGCTCCTGACTCCTGCACTGTATACACAATGTTGTACATTACACTCCTGATGCTTGCGCTGCATTCACTATGTAGTACATTATATTAAGTCGGGAGACTAAATTTATTACAAAGAGTTTTTGCTACCTACAAAAACCTTCAGCCCATCAGCAGCCACAACAGGTGTTGCAGTCCTCAGCAGGAAGATCAGTGTCATATGATATTTTCTACATATTTTATTCAATTTTCTGTCCTTATTATAATATGCAGGTGCAGCATTTTAAAAGTAAATTCTATTATAGGTTAAAGATTTGCCTCCTGTTTTAAACTTTCATATTTGCTGAACCTGTAACTTGTAAGCACTGCGTAACTTTTGACAGTCATGTCATATCATAACCATGTACTTCTGAGCTGTAGGCCTGTTTTTCGCATTATCTTCTTAGTGTCCTAGAGCTGGGTTTGGTGCCCACCCTCTGTGATTTAAACAGAGAAGCACTACACGTACATATCTCATCTCTACACATAAAGGATGCACCCGCACATCATATCAAGATCATTGGCTTTGAGCCAAACACATGTATAGGCTTTGTTGATGTAAGCATGTGGATTGATGGCCCTGTCTGGAACATCGGCTTTAAACGGGATTACAGCTAATATAAAAAAGGGGTCACATGTTGAAATAGCTTCCAGTTCTTTCGTTTATGGATAAGTAAGCATCAGCAACAGACAGGATCATTTTGAACATACTGTGCTAATTTAAATCAAATCAATGTTTATAGAGGAGCCCCTTCCATATTGTTAGAGGGCCCCTTGTACATCACACCAGTTAGTGTAATAGAATACATTCACAAGGGATTATTCCCAAAACATGAGGTAGCTTTAAGCTCTTGCAGAATCCACTGATGTGAAAAGCTAAATTTACCCTGTAAAACATCTTATGAATGGGCATGGAACATTTCAGGTCTTATTGATAAAGAGCATAGAAGAAAGTAGGATTGGATGGTGACCTCGTCGTGGAAATGTTCTGCCATGGTTCCTGTAGAGCAGGGTCAAAAAAACACTAACCCTATGGGTTACTGGCCTAAGGGTGAAGCTGAAGGTATGACTGACATTGCTGTGGGATTAACTAAAAGCACCTCCTAAAATACTAAAAGATTAGGGAGGATGTTCAAGTTGGATACAGCACTCATAACCAATTAGGCTGATTTAATATACCTTATACCTCTGGAAATTGTCTTTCCTATACTTTAATCTGGTTGAAGGTGGACGCTGGAAAAAATCATATGCAGAGGCAATACCAAACTTATTTGGGCCTCTCAGCATCTCTTTATTAATACCTACCAATCATACACAGAATCCACTGATATGAAAAGCTAAATTTACCCTGTAAAACATCTTATGAATGGGCATGGAACATTTCAGGTCTTATTGATAAAGAGCATAGAAGAAAGTAGGATTGGATGGTGACCTCGTCGTGGAAATGTTCTGCCATGGTTCCTGTAGAGCAGGGTCAAAAAAACACTAACCCTTTGGGTTACTGACCTAAGGGTTAAGCTGAAGGTATGACTGACATTGCTGTGGGATTAACTAAAAGCACCTCCTAGAATACTAAAAGATTAGGGAGGATGTTCAAGTTGGAAACAGCACTCAGAACCAATTAGGCTGATTTAATATATCTTATGCCTCTGTAAATTGTCTTTCCTATACTTTAATCTGGTTGAAGGTGGACGCTGGAAAAAGTCATATGCAGAGGCAATACAAAACTTATTTGGGCCTCTCAGCATCTCTTTATTAATACCTACCAATCATACACAATTGCCTTGTAGAGTATGAGAATGTAAGCGTGAAATCCTCGCCTAGCTAATAAACAGATAATGATGATTCTCTTGGCGCGGTGGGAGAGGCGTGAACAGGCATTCTTCAGTCTGAGATGTTCTCCCCCAGGGCCATGAGTTTAGAAACAGAAGCTGTCTGTGCTTTTACATCGCTTTCACAAAGTTAGATATATTGTAAGGATTTAGGAGTAGTTTGGAAAGTAATTTAGAATTAGATGATTTAAAAAAAAAAAAGAGATATTTTGCTGTAAAGAAGTGGTCAGCTTAAAATGTAAGTGGCTTTATAGATAACACAAATTTCATATAGTAGGCCTATAATGGTTTTTATTTTTAAGGCTGAGCTCTGGAAAACTGGAAGAAGACTTACCTTGTAGTGGGGATGCACATTCACTGCAAGGGTTAACTGCTCATTGATGCTGACCAGGCATAGCAGTTTTACTTACAGGATCCTCCAATCCCACAGGTCCCTGTAGCCTCTCTCCCCTGCATTCTGATGGTATAAGGTCCTATGACATCATTAAGACCAATGCAACCCTGCATTGGATGTGAGGATGCCGAGGGACAGTACACTGCTAGAACAGAGTGGAGCACCATTTGCCAAGAGAAAGGAGGATCAGATAAGTAAAAGTACTCTTACCATCCCCTACTAAGCGATCAGTTTACGCTTGTAGTGTGGGGACCAGTCTCACTGCAAGGGAAGACTTCCAAGTTTTCTGGAGTTCAGCTTTAAACGGACTCTGTAACTAGAATAAAAAAGAAGATGAATCCTGTAAAATGATGTGAAAGCCCAAATCCTGCTTGGCCAAAAATAAAAAGGGTCCACACCCATGGGCGTCCGCAGGTAGGGGCAAGGGGGGGCAATTGCCCCCCCCTGGAATCTGGGGTTCCCCACTAGGTCCTTATCCTCTTGAGCCATGTATGCGGTTTCTGACAGTCTCTTGGGCTATGTATGCAGTTTCTGATTATCTATTGTGCTATGTCCGTAGTCTCTAACCGTCTCCTGTAGTATGTCTGCAGTCTCTGACTGTCTCCTGTATCATGTCTGCAGTCTCTGACCATCTCCTGTATCATGTCTGCAGTCTCTGACGTCTCCCGTACTATGTCTGCAGTCTCTGACCATCTCTTGTATCATGTCTGCAGTGTCTGACCATCTCTTGTACCATGTCTGTCGTCTCTGACCATCTCTTGTATCATGTCTGTAGTCTCTGACCATGTCCTGTACCATGTCTGCAGTCTCTGACCGTCTTCTGTACAATGTCTGCAGTCTCTGACCGTCTCCTGTACCATGTCTGCAGTCTCTGACCGTTTCCTGTACAATGACTGCGGTCTCTGACCGCGATAATGTGATAACGACATTGTCAAAAAGGGGCAGAGCATGGGTGACCTTAAAATGATGCCCCCCCCTGAAAAAACTTCTGCGGACGTCCATGTCCACACCCATAGAAAAAACAGCTCCAACTGCTACACTCACCCAATCTCTGGTGCTGCCCCCTACAGATTAACTGATTCTGCATCACTCCTCTTATGAAATGAAAGACGCCCAGCATCATTCAACCTACTTGCGCAGGACTAAAAGGAGAACGCTGCAGAAAGCAGCACCATGTCATTATGTGGAACAAGTCTCTGCAGCATTCAGGATCCACCCACCAGTAGAGGCCATTGAGGAAGAGAGGACCTGCAATTTCACATGATATTATCTTATGATCATATGATAAATATTGCATGGAAGAATGTGGATTGGTCGGGTTGCCATTACACTCATTTTTTTTTCTCCTAAGGGTTTTTTGTGTCAGCACAGATGACTGAGACAATGAATAAAAAATAACATATGTAAAAAAACATCACTTTTTGGCACAAAAATATATATTTTATATTATTAAAATTTACACATACACTTAACGCCATCAATTAAAAAAAAATAGCATATGTAATAGACTACCAATTTCATATAATCATCCTGATGTTGATAACATAATTGATGCATACATATATTATCTTCTGTTTCTGCATTGTCTTTGGGAATAAATACTTTCCCTGCAGGGTAGTCAGCAGGGTAAGCCAAAGCATTCAAGTCTCCACCCTATTTTATATGTTATTCAAGTGGTTTGGTGAACATGTGGACAGTGAATCTGCATTAAAAATACAGGAAGAATACAATGAAGGTGTAAACTGTAAGGTCTCATATACACAGGTGTTATTAACGGCACGTTTTTGAGCTGTTTTTACAGCTTAACCACATCCTTACTGGGCACTTAAACCTACCTCCTGCCCGGACCAGTTTTCAGCGCTGTCACTATTTGAATGACAATTGCACAATCGTGCGACATTGTACCCAAACAAAATTTTCCCACAAATAGAGCTTTCTTTTGGTGGTATTTGATCACCTCTGCGGTTTTAATTTTTGCGCTATAAACAAAAAAAGAGTGACAATTTTGAAAAAAAAAAATTTTTTTTTTTTACTATTTACTATAATAAATATGCAAAAATAAAAAATAAAAAAACAAATTTATTCATCAGTTTAGGCCGACATAAATTCTTCTACATATTTTTGGTAAAAAAAAAAAATCGCAATCGACGTATTTTAATTGGGTTGCGCAAAAGTTATAACGACTACAAACTATGGACATTGGTTTATGCCGTTTTTATTATTTATTTATTTTTTACTGGTAATGGGGGCAATCTGCGATTTTTATTGGAACTGCAATATTGCGGCGGACTTGTCTGACATTTTTGACACTTTTTTGGAACCAATGACATTTATACAGCGATCAGATCTAAAAATAGACACTGATTACTGTATAAATGTCATTGGCAGGGAAGGGGTTAACACTAAGGGGGCAGTGAAGGGGTTAAATGTGTTCCCTGTATGTGTTCTAACTGTGGGGGGGCGGGGCTAACAGGGACATAACAGATCTAACTGATCCCGATCACAGGGATCAGTAGATCTGTCATGCCCCCCCTTACAGAGAGGGAAATCGCCATGTTTACATCGGCGGTTCCCCGTTCTGGCTCTCTGTGACCAGATCGCGGGTCTCCGGCGGACATTGAGCCTGCCCGACCCGCGGGCATGCTCACGCGGCGGCGAGAGCACGCCTGACACGAGCCAAAGGGGAGGACGTCTATTGACAGCCTCTCAGCAATTTAGATCTGCGCTGTAGCCGTCAATCGGCTATGGCGTGGATACGAAGAGGTTAAGAATGCCACACCATGTTATTCTATGGTCTCATATACACGTTGATGTTTTTGAGCTGTAGATGGCGCCTGCGTCTTAAGCTGTAAATCTAATGCAGGACCAGCGTGTTCCGAAGCTGCAGCGTTAGAGAGTTTTTGACGCTGTATCGGCGTTTACCGGCTTTTTTAGAAACAGCATTTTCTGTTTTAAAATGTCCAAAAATAGCAGAGGGATGTCTTTCCAAACAAAACGCGACTTAGTGCTGACGCTCAATAACGCGCATTAACGCCAATGCAAAACGCCGATGAAATCACGTTTTTAACGCCGATTTTTTCCTACCGTCGGACCCAACATTACAGCTCGTTTTTTTAAAAATGCCCGTGTAGATGAGGCCTAAAGCTATGATGAATCAATTAGTTGTTATGTCCCTACATGTGTTCAAAAAAACAATACAAACAATTGCCATTTTCGTGCAACCTATTTTCCCGGCATGCTTCTTAGGGTCCTTCCACACATACGGACCAGTCATCAGTTCATCAGTTCCGTCACATCAAAACGGATGAAGTATTCATCCGTTTTTCATCTGCTTTTCATCCGTTTTTTCATCCGTTTTTTCATATGTGGTCATCAGTTTTTCATCAGTTTTTTTTACATCCACTACCAATGCAAAAACGGATGAAAAACTGACCATTCGTCAGTTTACATCCGTTTTTTGTCCAAATAGGGCTTTCATCCTTTCAATTAAACGGATGTTGAAGGAAACTGATGCAAATGAATGATCATCCGTTGTCATCCGTCTTTCCATAGAGTTGCATTGATGTCCGTTTTTCATTTGTCAACTGATGGATGAAAAACGGACAAACGGTCTGTATGTGTGAAAGTGGCCTTACTGTGTTAGCAGTCCATTATTCTTATTATTTCAAATTTCTTAGTACAACCTGTATGGCTGCTTGCAGCAAGGAAATAAGAAGGACAAGGATAGATACCATACACATGGCTGCCTGCTTAGGTTGTTAATGAAAAGCGTTTGTGACTTTATATAAATAATAATTTCCTGGTGAACCTGTCACAACAAATATCAGACCAACATGCCTGTTTCCCTTCAAATACCTAGCCTGGGTGGCTTGGCTGTGGTGCATTCATATGTGGTTCATTGGTTGTTTTTGAGCTCAGTGGTGACTTCACAGTGTATCCAGGTGGCTAGTTAGGGCAAACAAGAGTAAAAAATATGTGCTACCACTGTGACTGTACAAAAGGGTCTCTACAAGGTCAGCTCATCTCATAGGGAGTGGAAACATCATGTTTCCTGCTTAGTTTATCTGGATAGCTGGTTTGAGTTTATTATGTGCCACTGCTGTGTTTGAGGTCATAGAGCAGAGCTCATATGTACAAACCCTTATGAACAATTTGGTCTTAAAAAGTTTCTCCAACTATCTGTGACAGTGCGAGGCCCTGCCAATATATGAATTTATCTAGAAAGGACACAGGATTCTCAAAGTTATGGGTTGAGAGTCTCTGGTGTGTTTATTTTGAGTAAAGAAAACTCTGTACGTTTTCTCTGGGTTTTATAATCCTGGATCAGGGCCTGGAGGTTACAGGTTCTAAAGTGCCCTGGGCGGGAAGGAACCTTCAATCCTGTGCCTGGGCTTTGCTAGATGCATGCATCCTTATATACCAGGTCTGAGAGTAGCTCAGAGCAGTGTGAGTTGCGGTTGCTGCTGCACGTAGACTAAACCCTGTCAGTTCCTGTTGGAGACTTCATCCCTTGTGAGGGGGATTCCTTGCCCAAGGACTGGGAAAGTTGGGACAGCTACACTGGTCTGGGGGGCCGAGAAATCTGAGGCAGCTGGCGGGTTCTGAGGGCTGGAGGGAATCTGGAAGCCTATGGAGGGAGCAAACTTGAGGGGCTGGAAAACCCTGTCAGGAGGGCCTGGAGTGGGCCTGTGTAGGAAGGTACTGCAACCAAGGCTAAGGGAGCCTGAGGAGCCTGTGGTCAGGAAGACCATGCTAACAGCGGCAGAGGTGCTGAAATGTAACCGGGTGGGCTGGCATTTTTCATTATTGTTTGTAGGGAAGACCCTTGCGTGTGAAATCCATGTTTGTGAACTTTGCTTTAATTCCATTTAATAAAAGTAGGGCTGCCAGGCTCTTAACTTTAGTTCCTGTCTGACATGGACTCACTTTACAAACGTATCTGCCACGAAAGCTAAACATCCCCCATATGACAAATCTTTGTTGGAAAATGTAACAAGGAGAGTGGGAATACCTCTAGGTGGGAAGAATGATGGGCAGAAATGGGGTGAGAGCTCTCGGCTACAGGAAGATCTCCTGCCAGTGGAGTCTTCCAATGATCAAAAAGGCCTGCTCTTGACTTGCCCAGTTTAAAACCAAAATGTCACATTTAGATACGCAAATAAGCATTTTTGGCTATAAGCAGAGTTCTCCTTCCTCACATATTCTGGATCTTACTAAGCTATATACTGCACACAAATAAATAGTTTCTTTAACCCCAGTAAGGGGCAGCAATGGTTATACACTACATGAGATGTTTGCATTGTTAGGATCATGGCATCATCTTTTGGTATACATTTAAAATCAGATGCTCAACTTTTGAATGGTGCTGTGTAAATAATGGTAAACTCTCAATAGTTATATATACATATTCCAAAAATAAATAAATAAATATATATACATTATTTGTATATATATATATAAAATATATCAGAATTATGAATACTGTACCCATGAAATAGCTAATCTCCCTTAACAGCAAGTGTAAGATTTTACTGAATTGTTTTACTGAACATGCTATAAAGGTATAAAGGCAGCATTTGTATGCTCCACTTTCTCGTGTCTCCCGCTGTCTGTCTCTCTGCTCACAACAGCCTATAAATGTGCACAAGAGAAAGGAGCGGATAGGCTCAGGTAATGTGTATAGGACCTGCTCTGCACTTTCCATGTGTCTCTGCTGCCTTAGAAATTAAAGTAAAGTATGTGAAAGTTGAATTCTCCACCAGAATAAAGGAAGTCAAGAGGCTGGGGAGCCATTTAAAGACACCTGTTAACTAGATTGGTGTACAATAGGTGATTGTTTGTCAATTTTTCAATCCATATTGCATATGGTTTACCTGAAATCCCAATTGTACGCAAAGCCGGGTTTATGGATGAAGCCGACAGTCTCACATAGATAAGGTGCATACATTCTGACATACCAGGACTTGTATAGTCTGCTGATGTCATAGGCTTTGGGGCTGGTAACTGCCAGATGTCAATGCATGTGTTATATCCATTAGGGATGTGCTAGACGTTGGCCACCTGAACATTGAAATAAAGGTAGCTGCAATGTTTTAGTGAGACTTTGGAAAGTAATATTTTGCTTTCTTTGTGAGCAGTTCCTCATCATAAATCTTTTAGTAGTGAGTTCAAATATGATGCTGTAATACCTATTATTTAAAGGGCTACAATCTGGACAAAATATTGTATTGTTAGCTGTACAGTACACAGTTATTGTGTAATGATGCTGTCTAGTATATTTATTTTAATTACAGGTATTTTTAAAATTTATTACAGGTATTTATATAGCACTGGTAATTTACACAGTGTTCTACATAAATATTGTGCATTTGCATCAGTCCCTGCCCTCGAGGAGCTTTTTGGTCTAAGATCCCGACCTAAAATGCCTACATACACATACTAGGGCCAATTTATACGGGAGCCAATTAACCTACTTTTTTGGAGTATGGGAGGGGAACCCACACAAGTACAGGGAGAACACCCAAACTCCATGCAGGTAGTGTCATGGCTAGAATTCAAACCAGTGACCCCAGTGCTAGCCACTGTGATGCCCAATTATTTATGTACACATTTGGTTGAAGTAGTTCTAAAGGCAGAAGGTTTTTTTTTTTTTTTTTACTCAAATGCATTTTATGCATTAGGGTAAAATCTTCTGTGTGCAGCTCCCCCCAGCACCCCTTTATACTTACCTGAGCCCCATCTCGATCCATTGATATGCATGAGGTCTCTCTCTCCTCATTAGCTCACACAGTAGTAGGAGCTATTGGCTTCTGCTGCTGTCAATCACAGCCAGTGAGCCAATAAGGAGGCTGAGCCGTGCCGCGCTTTGTGTGAATGGCCAATGTCCATTCACAGGAGCGCAGCTCTGGAGTGAGACAGCTATGAGTGCCCCCCTAGCAAGAGGCTTCCTATTGGTGGCACTCAGCAAGGGGGGAAGCCAATACTGCCAGCGGGGGACCCAAAAAAAGAGGATCGGGCTGCTCTCTGCAAAACAATTGCACAGAGCAGGTAAGTATAACATGTTTATTATTTAAAATACAAAAATTACAACCTTTAGAATCACTTTAATCTTTTCAGGAAAAGAGAGAGCAACAGAGGCTTGCAATGGTCAATGTTAATATAGTTTAAATCTTTTTTTTAAGGAAATATATGAAGTTGTTGAACAGGTCTTCCAATATTACAGTGTGACCCTACCTCATTGTCACTTTTACTGAATAATTAGGACTGCATACTGTATATATGTGGAGAAAAATAAAAATAAAGACGTGTTAAGCAAAAAATGATTGAAAAAATGATGAAAAAATTTCTGATTGATCCATATGGGTAACTGCACTATGCACATAGTCAATGGGCTTGGCACTATTTTATCAAATGTGCCTGAGAATATACTGTACAGTAATAGCATATCAAAATATAATCCATGGAAACCAGTTACAGATATATTTTTTATTTTATTCAGTAAAAAGCACAATTAGCAAAGAACACAGTACAGAAAATCAGAGCAAGCAATAACAATTTACTTTTGTGGAGCTAGACACAACATCAAAATGCGTTCATATTAAACAAGCTTGCGAACGGTGTATTTTTTTTACCTTGTTGCAGCTCAGTGATGTAATCCTCACAGGAAAAAAAACATAGTTTCTATTGAAATGTGTCCTTGAAGAAAAAAAGCAGAAATAAATATTTTGCTGATTTGCAATCCTCTGCTTAATAACACAGCCAATTTTTATTCTTTTCAAGTGGTTTTGCAGGTATATACGTGACATATACTGCAACAGTGTTTTAGATTATTGAGTGGCAGGAAAAAAAAAAAACACATTTACAAAGATTGCACAAAACTAGATCAATTTTATGAGGACATTTTCATGATCAAGAGTGCATGAAGATGCTGTAAGGTTTAATTGAATTTGATACCTGAGTTCCCTCGTGTTTTTAGAAATAGTTTGTAGGACATAGATACATACTTACTAGACTTGGATTCCCTATCATACATTGTCTGCAGTAGAACTACAAGCGTAATCATATACTGTCAGCAGTCTAGGGCCCTGGTGCCCAACTTGAGGCCCTTTGGCACTTTCTGTGTGGCAATCAAAATCTACAGATACTGATCTGTGTTTTTCTAATTCCCTGTTATAGCAATCATTTCTAGCAGTCTTGTGTAATATGCTTCACCTACCACAGTCTCCTAAAGCATGTTCCCAGGCTCCAACAACTCCTATAGCACGTTCACAATTTCTGACCATGTCCTGCAGCATGTCCCCAGTCCTGGCCATCTCTTATAACATGTCCCCAGTCCTGGCCATCTCTTATAACATGTCTCCAGTCTCTGACCATCTCTTGTATTATGTCTGCAGTCCCTGGCCATTTCTTGCATCATGTCCTCAGTCTCTGACCATCTCTTGTATCATGTCCTCAGTCTCTGACCATCTCTTGCATCATATCCTCAGTCTCTGACTATCTCTTGCATCATGTCCTCAGTCTCTGACCATCTCTTGTATCATGTCCTCAGTCTCTGACCATCTCTTGCATCATATCCTCAGTCTCTGACCATTCCTTGTATCATGTCCGCAGTCTCTGGCCATCTCCTGTATCATGTCTGCAGTCTCTGACCATCTCCTGTATAATATCCACAGTCTCTGACCATTTCTTGTATCGTGTCTGCCGTCTCTGGCCATCTCTTGTATCATGTCTGCGGTTTTCGAACCTCTCATGTACAATGTCAGCTGTCTCTGGCCATCCCCTGTATCCCCACAGTCTCTGACCATCTCTTGTATCATATCTACAGTCTCTAACCATCTCCAGTACCACTCCTGCAGTTTCTGAACCTCTCCTGTACAATGTCTGCTGTCTCTGGCCATCCCCTGTATCCCCACAGTCTCTGACCATCTCTTGTATCATTTCTACAGTCTCTAACCATCTCCAGTACCACACCTGCAGTTTCTGAACCTCTCCTGTACAATGTCTGCTGTCTCTGGCCATCCCGTGTATCCCCACAGTCTCTGACCATCTCTTGTATCATGTCTACAGTCTCTAACCATGTCCTGTACCAGACCTGCAGTTTCTGAACCTCTCCTGTACAATGTCTGCTGTCTCTGGCCATCCCGTGTATCCCCACAGTCTCTGACCATCTCTTGTATCATGTCTACAGTCTCTAACCATCTCCAGTACCACACCTGCAGTTTCTGAACCTCTCCTGTACAATGTCTGCTGTCTCTGGCCATCCCGTGTATCCCCACAGTCTCTGACCATCTCTTGTATCATGTCTACAGTCTCTAACCATGTCCTGTACCAGACCTGCAGTTTCTGAACCTCTCCTGTACAATGTCAGCTGTCTCGGGCCATCCCCTGTATCCCCACAGTCTCAGACCATCTCTTGTATTATGTCCACTGTCTCTGACCATCTCCTGTTTTATGTCCAGAGTCCCTGAAAATTTCAATGAGCTGTTGCATGTGTGGGAAACCTGGGGAAAAAGTCATTAATCGTTTTTACATTTTAACTCTCAGGCAGCTGAAATCCTGGATCTCCAGCCCATGCCCTGGGCTGAGGCAAGGCCCAGGTGAAGAGACATTCTAAACACACATCCACTCCAGGCGAATTATTTCATTTATTGTCTATTATACTTTCATCAGCAATATGAAACACAGTGATCATTTTAATGATAGTGCATCTCTAAAAAAAAATAGCCCCGGTGCACTGTTTAGAATAGATCAATACATCCTAGCAGAATGAAATTGACAGTTATTTTCCTCTTTGGATTTTGTGGTCTATAAAATTGTATATTGTAATACTTCTGTAATTTTCTGAATAATTATCTGCTACAGCAATTATTTTAAAGCTAAAGTTTATTTTTTTCTGCTTATATTTTGCCTTCCCTGGTGCCTCCTTCTCCCCTCATCAACAAGCTAATTAACTTTTAAAATAAGAACTTTCTATTTTTATCATAAACCCAGCGAGGTCATCACTGGGTCTCTGTGCTTCTCCATGCAATGCTGGCAGATTATGGCTGGTCGGAGCCCTCAGTCTTGATGTCTAATGGGCAGCATCTTCGGAGGAGTTTTGCAAAAAATGCATTGATATCCATCAGGAGGAATGGGCACTTTTACATTTATAGCAGAGGCGCACGGGCACTGCCCCCTCTATCCTCCCCTCGCCACCCCCTATATGCTAAATGGATAGATTCATGCATAGCCACCCCCTATTCATGTGCCCGGCCCCTTTCAGGATGCCTGCCGCATGAATTACAGCGGTTTGGGGGGTTTTTTGGAAGCACCTGATTAGAGCCATAGGCTCAGAGTGCAGAGCATTGCACTCGCAGCCCACTCACGAGTGTTAGAAAAGCAAATGAATATTCGCTTTTCTAACACCGAATGGCCTCTCTGCCAATCAGGAAGCACGGGTCTGTTACCCATTTCCTGATTGGCTGAGAAGTCAGGTGATCATATTGGATGCCTAAGGAGAAGGAGGGGGATGCACTGATCCACACTACGGAGGAGGAGAAGGAAAGCACCCACTCGCCGGACACCGTCGCATGCCCGCCCGCCCGTTTCCTAGATGGGGAGGGTGCGGGGCTTTGATGTCCTGACTGCCCTCCTGGGGGGCTGTTTGCCGCCCACCCTAAAGAAAACGCCACGGGCCGCCACTGATTTATAGGCAGGCTGTATTTGCATGCAGACTGTCCTGAGTACTGCATGTATGTGTTGCTGAGCCTCTATGATTAAAAGAACTGAAACCCAAAGAATGAAAGGGATGAGCCAGGGACATTAAGGCTGGAAAGGAAAGGGCTAGATGATGTTAAATGTACTGCAGCCAGGAATGGAGACCTACTCTTTTTATTGACTTGCTCCAGCCTCTAATGAAGAGGGGGGTGTGATGTGAAGGGGGCTTTGGTGTAAATGTAGGCAGCTGTAATGTGCATGGGGGCTGATGATTCTGATTTAAAGGGGGGCTGTGATATGAAGGGGAGACTGTGATTTAAAAAGGGTGTGTGTGTGCAAGCTATGCAGTGGAATAACATCCTTACAGGATGTCTCAAAATTACAAGCAGACCTCAATGTACTGTTTAATTGGGCAACTGTGTGGCAAATGGGGTTTACTGTTGATAAATGTAAAGTTATGCACATGGGGCTAAGAATATGCATGCATCGTACATACTAGGGGGAGTACAACTGGGGGGAATAAATGGCGGAGAAGGATCTGGGGGGTTTGGTAGACTATAAGCTTAAAGTATTACTAAACCCAGCAATATAAAAACAATTCACCACGCCCCACAGTGCACACAGCTTCTAACTTTTTTTTTAATCAAAATACTGCTGCTATATACCTTTTATTCACCTGTATATTGCAGTCAGGTGATAAGCTGCAAGGACCCAGAGCTTCCACAGTGTTCATATAGGAGGAGATTTCACTCTCTGATGATGAAACTTCCTTTGCATCAGTGACCCTTCACCCACAATCCGGCTAGAGCTAATTGGTGATTTGCCAATGACATGCTCAGTTCACAAATAAACAATCACTGCCTCTAGGAATCCACTGCAGTCTGTGTCCATGTGAAACAGGAAGATCGAACAGAGCATGTGCAACCTTTCCACCCTGCCTGTGTGTGGTATAGTATAGTATAGTCTAATATAGTAGACAGGGCAAAAAGGAAGTATCTGGCCATACAAGATCAAACAGCCTTTTTACACAATACAGAGGATTAACACCTTAAGTTACACAGTGAGTATAGCAAGCATGCTATTCTGCATATACAGACAGATTTACTGTTGTAGGTTTAGTAACACTTTAATAATAGCATGCAATGCCAAGCTGCAGTTTCCAAAGCGAGCAAAATCCTTTATTTTATTAAGAAAGCTATAGACTCCAGAGTGAGAGATATCATTTTGCCCCTGTGCAAATCATTAGTAAGACCTCATCTGGAATATGCAGTTCAGTTTTGGGCACCAGTTCTCAAGAAGGATATCAGGGAACTGGAGAAAGTGCAGAGAACAGCAGCCAAACTGATAAGAAGCATGGAGGAGCTCAGCTATGAGGTAAGATTTATTCTTTCTTGAGAAGAGGAGATTAAAGGGAGATATGATCACCATGCCTAAATACATAAGTGGTCCATATAGTGAACTTTGTGTTGAGCTATTCACTTTAAGGTCATCAGGAGGTCAAGGGGGAACTCTTTACGTTTGATGGAAAAGAGATTTAATCTCCAAATACGGAAAGGCTTCTTCACAGTAAGAGCTGTGAAAATGTGCAATAGACTCCCTCAAGAGCTGGATCTGTCCAGCTTAGTAGATTGTTTTAAAAAAGGCCTGGATTCTTTCCTGTATCTGATTGGATCATGCTTCCCTGTTTTTTTTTTTTTTTTGCCTTCCTTTTGCCTTCCTCTGGATCAAATGTGGGCATAGGATTGTGTATATAGAATCATGCATTTTTTTCCCCTTTTATTGATTGAACTAGATGGACTTTTTCCAACCAGACTAACTATGTAACTATATGTTATGTGAAGGGGGCTGTGATGTGAAGAGGAACTGAGGACACTAATGTAAAGGGGGACTGTGATATAAAAGGAAGCGGGGGGGGGGGGGGTAACGAGAAGGGGAACTGAGGACACTAAGATACATTGTAAAGGGAGGACTTTGTTGTAATAGGTAGAAGCGTGTGATATGAAGGGGTACTGAGAACACTGATACTGATGTAAAGGGGACTGTAATGTAAAGGGGGCTGTGATGTGTAGGATCTGCATTGTAGCAGAAACATGCGATTCAGTATCCCTAGCATGTGTACTACTCTTTCCTTTGCTTCCTTGCAGTTCCACTGTGACCAGAGAAGATACTCGAAGGTACACATAGCTAGGCAGTACTAAACAGAAGCAGTGAAGCACATTTGTGGCAAATTTGATACACATTTATTTTACTCGGGCAGCCTTATTCATAAATCCCCTCTTAGATTCTCTAAAATAGCAGAGTGAAAGAATAAAACCTGGCCCTGACCACCTAATTGTGTGCCTGTTTTGAGTGAAAAATTAAGTAAATATGTGCTGCCGGTGGTGGAATTAAGAAGCGGAACGGAGAAGAAATGGAAAATATGTGCTACCAGTAGGGGAATGGAATAGTGGAAGGGTAAAGAAAAGGCAAATATGTACTGCTGGTAGTGGAATGGAGTAGTGGAAGGGAGAAGAATAAGTAAATATGTGCTACCAGTGGTGGATTAGAGTAGCGGAATGAAGAATGAAAGTTAAATATCTGCTGCTGGTGGTGAATTGAAGTAGTGGAAGGAAGAAGAAACGTTAAAGTGATTGTAAATGTTCATTTTTTTTAAAAATAAAAAACATGTTATACTTACCTTCTCTGTACAAGGGTTTTGCACAGAGCGACCCCGAACCTCCTTTTCTGGGGTCCCCAGCAGCGCTCCTGGCTCCTCCTCTTCATCGGGTGCCCCCACGGAGAGCCGCTTTCCATGGGGGCACCTGTGCGAGTGCGCTCACGAGTCCCATGCAGCGTCCATTGACACAGACAGCAGGACTTGGCCTCACCCCCGTTCCCGTGTCACTGTATTTGATTGACAGCAGCGGGAGCCAATGGCTCCTGTTGCTATCAATCTATCCAATGAGGATGGAGACAGCAGCTGTAGTTGCTGGACTCGTGCTCATCGCTGGAACGAATGGGCTCAGGTAAGAAAAAGGGGGAGGGGTTTCTGGGGGCAGCTGCAGCACAGAAGGTTTTTTTACCTTTCATAGAATGCATGAAGGTGAAAACCCTGGAGACTTTACTACCATTTAAATATGTGCTGCCAGTGGTAGATTGGAGTAGTGGAAGGAAGAAGAAACGTTTTATATGTATCCAGTGGTGGGATGAAGTAGTGGAAAGGAGAAGAAAGGGTAAACATGTGCTGTTGTAGTAGGGCATTAAATGAAACTGCTGCTTTGCCCAGTAATAGTACTTTCATATGCTCTTTCTGCAAAGAGAGTTCATACCACCATGTATTTCAATGTCATTTTGACATCATATTCTCTTTAAACATTTTAGAATTTGGATTTTTTTTTGCCAAAATGCCAGTTTTCAGTTTCAGACTGGTAGTTCTAACATTTGACAGAAGGGCTGATGTATCTGAGAGTATTTCTAGCCAGAAGTGAGACCTATAGTCTGGTTAACCTCTATCAGCACAGCTTTGCTAATGGAGGCAAGGCCTCTGAAGTCTGTACGCCAGGGGCTGACAACCTTGACACTCCAGCTGTCATGGAACTACTTGTCTCATAAGGCATTGCAGGATTTCGACAGGCCCGGGGCATGACCCCCAATTTCCCCAAAGGCAGGGACATGATGGGAATTGATGTTTTACCACAGTTGGAGTTCCGAGGTTGCCTACCCCTGCAGTACACATTCAGTACTTTGGCTTTTATAATTAGCAGCACAGCACCTATTGCTTTAAAAGGTTTGGTAAAATTTGGTTATGTAGGTGAATCGTGGTTGGGGTCGTTTATACGCGTGGGACACTTTTTTATTCCCTGACAGTATTAGTTATGGCTACTGTCTAGCATAGATACACCAAAAATATAGCAGGTAATGTATATATAAATTCTGAGATGGTTGGTGAAGCAAATCCAGAGACATCAACATGTCTTGACATTAGAGGACCTATCAACCACTGGCACTTTTTAATAGACTGCATATAGGGCTGTTGGACCTTCAAAATCATCAACTCAAACAGAAACGTGAGTGAAATCCCTGGAATACACATTTAATCCATAAAATACATCCACACGACCATGTTTGCACAACATTCCTATTTCAACTATACCTTTGAGCTTTTCAAAGTATTACTGCACCCATCTGGCTTGTTTTATTGGTCACCTACACCAATGTCTCTTGCCACCATTCTAGCTAGATCAGTGGTTCTCAACACCTCGGGACCCACTAACAGGCCAGGTTTGCAGGATAACTGAAATACATCACAGGTGATATCATTTGCTGCTCAGTGATTGCAGTATTCTAGTCTTCATCTCCCCAAAGTAATACTTAAAATCTGGCCTGCTAGTGGGTCCTGATGACAGGAGTTGAGAACCACTGAGCTGGATTTTTCTGCTGATCTATTAAGCAATTTTCAAGTTAGACAGCTGATTTACTGTCAAATATGGCATGTGTCTGTTGACTAAATGAGCATATACTACTAAAAATAATGATAATAATGAACAGGAATAAAAAAGGCACTTTGTTATCTACACTCATCTTTATTACTTGCAGGACCAGGATTATGTTTTACACTCCAAATGATTTCCTTTTCAGTATGAAATTGCCAGACCATTTAAAATATAAAACCAGAGGGCAGTTTAGATGCTCCTGATAACAAAAGCAATTGTTAGAGCAGTCAGGTTTTCTCATCTTTACTTATCCATACAATCGCAGATTTGTTTATTTTCTTCTTAAATTGTTAAGGTAAGTGAACCTTCTGATGTTTAGTATAAAGTTTTTTGAAGTCCCATGACTCATCATGCTGAAGAAAAACAGTTGCCTTCCTTTCACGTCATATTGGAGAACAGCTGTATTGCACGTGCACCGAGGAGCTAAGTTCATCTTCATGTTGTCCTATAAGTCTACTCTGTGTAACCAAATGGTTTCTTGCATAGCTAATTTATTAATGTTGCCGTTCAGTATGTATTGATCCCATTTGGTAGGTGCTGACGTTCCAGTCCAAAAACAACCATACGGTCAATTGAAAATTCAAAGGGAAGTTATGTCATCTAAATGGAATTACAACGCACTCAGTATGGCCATTACATGGAAAGGTTTATTTTGACGTGAGAACGATGCTGCAGTATATTATAGGAAATCACTAATGACGGGAAATAAGCAAAAGGACTAGGTTAATACGCATCTGTACTGTGGTGTTTTATATGCAATGGAATTTGATTGCTTCATAAACCAATGCCAATAAATTGTGACTTTTCAATAGAGTTTGTGCTGACTGATCAAGCCTGCATTACTGCAAAAAAAAATGGCGGAGACCATTTTGTTGGCAAACACCGTACACAGCTTAGCCAAACATTACATGGAAAAAGCATTGTGGTGCAGTCACGTGACCTCACTAAGTATGAATGATTATTTCTGAACATTGCATACAGCATAGATGCATTAGACTAACAATTGGAGTTGTTCTTTTATTTCTGGTTTATCCCATAAATGTACGCACTTAGACCCCTTTTAAAGCAGAACGTTTTTCAGGCATTTTACTGATAAAAATAGCGCCTTTAAAGTGCCTGAAACCCCCCCACCCACCCCATGCGCTTGCGGGACGGTAAAAAAAGTCCTGCAAACCGCATCTTTGGGGCAGTGTGGGAGCGCTGTATACAGCGCTCCTCCACCGCCCCTGCCCATTGAAAACAATGGGGCAGCGGTTCCGAAGCACCTGAACACCGCTTTGGAAGCACCGCTAACTTTTAACCCCTTTTTAACCCCGTGGGGGGGGTTAAAAGGACACCACTGACTCCTGAATAGTGGCGCCAAAGCGCCGCTAAAGAAGCCGCAAATGTTTTACCGCTAACGCTCAGGCGGCACTGGTGTGCAAGGGGTCTAAATGAAACATGAGCCACCCCAATGCTGATCATTAAAGCGGAGCTCCAGTCTCCCCCCCCCCCCCAAAAAATTAAAATTCATCAGCTACAAATACTGTAGCTGCTGACTTGTCCAAGGATCCAGCGATGTCCTCAACCAAGCCAATTCTTCAATCAGATTTGGTTTCAGGCACTGGCATCTTAAGTAAGGTTCCCTACTGCGCATGCGTGAGCCGTGCTTCTCTTTGTGAATGGTCCCACAGTCTTTTGGGATCTGTGATGTGTTCCAGAAGGCTGCGGGGGAGGGGGGCAAACATCCACCCAGATTGCCACAGCAATCTGACTGGAAGTGGGAGCAGGTACCTGCCACAATCAGGTACCCGCTCCCCTCTCCCCTCAAAAAAAGTGCCAAATGTGGCAGTGGGGGTGGAGGATGCAACCAAGTGAAACTTCCCTATTTGGGTGAAGTTCCACTTTAAGTGAATGGGTAGCAAACAAAAATAAATATAGCCTGACATTTCAAAACTAGATAATAGAAAAATATAGTGTATTTTAGGCGAAGATATATTTTGAACTATTATTGCAGTGTATCCTATAGTTTAATAAAATCCAGTGACAACATGTAATATATTGCAGCTTTCCAGTCTTTAAATATGGTGGCTGCATTAGGTTTCTTTTTTCAGGTACATTTTCAACAAGTACAGAAAATACCTGTTCATCCTGCCAGAAGTGTACTGTTCTGGTCACTTTCTGAAAGCACAAACTATCCTATATTCCTTCCAAGCTTTCTTAGGGAATGAGTGTTGTCCCCCTAGGACATTATGGGGGAGATTTACTAAAACTGGAGAGTGCATAATCTGGTGCATCGCTGCAAAGAAACCAATCAGCTTCCAGGTTTAAGCCCTCGTTCACACTGGCCTGATTTGACGTGTCAAGTCGCATACCAAATCGAAGCCTATAGCCAGCAATGGCAATGTCTGAATCAGTGCGACACAGACTTTGCGGTGCAGCACCGATTCCCAACAGTAGTTCCTGCACTACTTTTGGCGACTTCGGGGGCGATTTCAATAGACATCTGTGCATGAACCTGCAGGGATGTCTCTCAAATTGCCCCCCAAAGTCGGACTGAAATGTCAGTTTGAAATTGTGCGAGTTCAGCTGAACTCGCACGATTTCAAACCCGCATTCAGTGTGAACCTAGCTTCATTGTTAACCTCCCTGGCGGTATGATTATTTCAGATTTTTGGTGCTGAAAGCGGCACATTATTTTGCATGGAAATTTGGCGTTTTATATTGTAGGCCTGTAATTCTTAGGAATAGCTCACTTAAATCTGTCCAAACAAGTGTCTAGTAGACATCCCGGGTATGATAAAGTTTGAAACATGAAATCATAAATTATAATATAATAAATAACTAAAAATAATTATCAAAAATAATAAGGTGATAGTAATAAAATGTATTCAATAATGTAATCAAACCAAAAACACTGAAATTTGCTCAGTTGCAGAATTGTCGCTGTCGTCACTTTCAGTGTCTGATGATAAATTTCCCAAAAAATCAGTATCACTCAATTCTGCAAATGATTCTTATTTACTATCGGTGTTTTCTAGCTGATCAAAAACCAAAAAAGTGACACTTTTTGGTTGCCATGGACATTCTCAAGTTTCCAGGCAGAAAGGTCCCCGCCTCCGTACGACACGACGCTCACAGGGAACGGAGGACGGCACACAGAGGCATCGGGCGGAGGACAGAGCCCACAGACACGGCGGGGGACATCGCTGGATCCAGGGGACAAGGTGAGTAACACTGCCTTGGATCCAGCGATGCAATCCCGAGTGTAGCTCGGGGTTACCGCTAATGGTACTGAAATTCCACCCCAAGCCACACTCGGGAATACTGCCAGGAAGTTTAAAGCTTAATTGATTGGCTGATTGGCTACCATGCACCAGATTCTATGTGCTCCAGTATTAGTAAATCTCCCCCAAAGGCCCCTTTCACACAAGCTTTCCGATCAGCTTTTTTCATTCACTCCTATGGAGCGGCGGATGTCAGCTGACACCCAATGCTATCCGATCCAATCCTGTCCGTGAAAACCAGATGCATGGTGAACCTATTTGCCATCCATCTGCTGGATCAGTTCGGATGAAAACGGACAGGCGCTCCATTTTCATCCGATCTCCCCGATGTCACAAGTGGTATGGTTAGAACAAGGATCCGACTTTGATCCTACTACAATGATATTCAATGGGCCTCAATCAGATAGATGTAATGGTTTTATTGGGTAAACAATGATTTGCTGACCCCCTTGAATAAAGGTATAGCCTGAACTTTTGTGATTCAAATTTGCACAAATAGGTATGCATTTATCTGATTATGGCTGCACAATGTTCATTAATGCCTAAGCAAATATGCTGATTTGCAGGCTCATCAAGCAACCTAAGGAAATGTGACCACTGAATGTCACATCAATATGTAAGGCTAAGCTGTGGTGATTTTAAAGCACCTTTACAGAGTTTATCATTCCCATTTGTTATATTTGTCAAGCGGCTGTGGAAAATGTGACTTGCCTTATCATCTTATTAGCCTTGCAGAACGCTCGCTAGATTTATATCACCGCCTCTCACCCACTTGCATGTTAAATGCAATCACCAGATGTAATAATGTCATTTGCTAATAATAGACTTTACATGGAGAGTAATGAGCCCTCGCTTATTTACTGTTTGGGAATACTCACATCTCTATTAAAGGATGCTTGTTTCTGTTGGATGGCAGATATCCCTTCAAATCAATTCCTTTTCCCCCTCCGGTGCCCATGTGGATTCTCTCCCTGACAAAACAACACTGTTCTCTTAACTGGGTTACAAGAATCCACAAAAGGGTTACTCATGTCTCTGAGTTGTATTGTGTTCAGACACACTAATCTTTTTGTTGGCTCATGCTTGGTCACTTCGCTCTAAACCCCATGAAACCTCGATGAAATGACTTGAGAAGGACTTTTTTGTCACAGACAACTTCCAGTTCAAAGCCTGTTAAGTTCTTGAAGAGAACCAAAGTGACTGGGAGGAAGAGCTTGTAGGAGGTCCTTCTTGGGGCAAATGGTCAGACAACACTTTCTTCACTGGATTTCCTATGACATGTACAATAGGGCCAAGCCTTGCGTCTTCTTCTGTGGGCTGCATGGTGAGAACACACGCTTTTATTCAGAGGCCCAGCAGGAGAAGCATTTCATATTTGACACTTTTCCTTTCATCATTTGCTATGCTGGGAGGTTAAGACTGCCCTTTTGTTACATACATTGAAGGTTCTAGTAAAACATGGCCCCCTGACAAAGATGTCATTGTGATCCTATGCTCTCCCTTTGCCTCCAAGTAATTGAAAGGTTCCGAAAGTAATAAATAGGAAAATAGGATGTGCACCAAGTCATTATAGATCCACAGAGTAGTGGTTTATATTTTGCTGGGGCCATGGTGATGTTTGAAGAAAAGGTCATTTAGCGAGTGAAACCACTTTAGATTGTATGCATGATACAGCAGAGGCCTGGATTATAAGAACCAGGTGTGCTGGCACTGCCGAAGACGGTGTTAACACGTTCAGGACAAAAAAGAATCGGAAAAAGGGCACAGGGTTTGTTTTTCTTTTCTTTGCCTGAAGCTTGCAGATTTGGAGTAACAATCCTCTAACTACAGTACTAAATATTGGAACTTTTAAAACATTTGTATTTATTATATAGCTTTAAATTACACAAAAAAAGTATACAAAAATATTTGTTGGAGCTAGTTTGCTGTGTATTTTAGATGACCATGCAAGGTCTGAGGTGTTCAATATTGGTATTGCCAGAGCCAGATTAACGTAGGGGCTATTGGAGTTACAGCTCCAGGCCCCTACCTTAATATAGGCCCAGCCGCCCAAGAACTATTCCCTGGCACCATGGCACCGCCACTCTGCCCAGTGTCCACTGCTGTGAAAATTATTGGTGCGAGCATAGGCGGAGGATGTAACTTCCTCAGCACCAGGCCCATGATGCTCTTAATCCAGCCCTGGGTATTGCCTGTAGTACTTGACCATGTAGACATTATGGGGTTGATTTACTAAAGCTGGAGAGTGCAAAATCTGGTGCAGTTCTGCATAGAAACCAATCAGCTTCCAGGTTTCTTTGTCAGAGTTTAATTAAACAAGCTGAAGTAAGGAGCTGATTGGATACCATGCACAACTGCACCAGATTTTGCACTCTCCAGCTTTAGTAAATCAACCCCATAGACTGTGCACTTTGCAAAGTGCAGTTGCTCCAGAGCTTAGTAAATGAGCAGATGCAATGCTGACTTCCATCATCCAATCATGTGCAAGCAAAAATACATTTTTTAAATTTTCCTTGTACATGATTGGGTATTCTTTGCAAAATGAAGTTTTACCTAATTTACTAAGCTCTGGAGCAACTGCACTTGCAGAGGGCAACTGCTCTTTGCAAAGTGCACAGTTTGTTTGCCTTTAGTAAATCAACCCCTAGATCCCAAGTTAGGCTCGGTTGACACTCCTGTGACTTAAGCCTCGTACACACAGGACAACGATCGTATGTACGATCGTCTCAAATTGGTTGTTGGCTTTTGTATCTAGCATACTGACTGCACTACACGATCGTATGACCAAAGAAAGAACATTCAGGTGCATGTAATTAGCGTCCGGCCATTCCTGACTTTGGAGCATGCGTGTTTTGCACAATACAACTTGTTGGACCAACTTCTCTGTACACACGATACAACGGTCGTATGACCGCTTGTTGGTACGACCAAGTTTTCTAGTTTGCTCATACAACTCCCGTTGTACAACCGTCGTATGTCGGCTGTTCTAATCGCGCGTACAAACGATCAATTTCGCATACAACGGTCGTTCGTACGACCTGTTGTATACGATCGTTGTCCCATGTGTACGAGGCTTGAGGATCTGACTTGTGAGACTCAAAGTCGCAGGAAAAGTGAAATGATATTTACAGTGGAACCTCGGATTGTAAGTAACGCGATATGTGAGCATTTCGCAATACAAGCTACTTTTTAAAAAAATCGGACTTGCTTTGCCAGCGCTGTCTCGCAAGACGAGCAGGATTTAAGCCTTTGGTGTATGCAATACTGCATGTGGCCAGAGGTCCGGGGGCGCTGGTGGCTCCCAGCGCTTCGTGGAGAACTCTGAGACGTTCGGAGACACTTCCAGCTGGGTGGGACGGGCGCAACATGCGTCAGAGCACCCGAAAGTGTCAACAGTTCCTGAGTGTCTCCGAGCTTCTCCGAGCATCAACAGCGCCCCCAAACCTCTGGCCACATACAGTACTGCATATACCATCAGTGGTTGTGGAACAAATCATCTGAGTTTCCATTGTTTTTTATGGGGAAACTCGATTTGATATACGATTGCTTTGAATTACAAGCATGCTTCTGGAACTAATTATACTCGTAATCCAAGGTATTACTGTATCTCTATTAGAGCTGTTCCAATTCACACTACTGAAGTCGTTGTGACTTCAGAAAGGGTTCCTTCACTACTTTCATCTGACTTTAACATGGCTTCAATGCCAGAGAGTGTAAAAGTCTTATCAAAGTCGGAGTCCAAAGTTGCACTGAAAATCGCACAACTATGGAGTTGGCTAGTGTGAACCGAGCCTGTTAGAGAACACCTTTCAGCACCTGAATGGTCAATCGTCACATAGAAAAGTTTTATGTGCTGCTACATTTTTGTGTTTATTCTGTGTCTGTCTGTCTATCTATAGACAAACAGATTTCAGGGCAATTTTGAGTATGCTGGATCCCAAGCCCAGACAAAGGGAAATTATGCCTACGATGACTGTGGCTTTTTCCTAATACATGTTAATATTATGTCAGCTGGAAGCTGCTGATTGACATCCGGTATCATTGCTGGGACTCACTTATGCAATATTTGTAATAATTTTTCCATCAAGATATAAATCTAGAAGTCAAAATTTTCCTGTGTCATTTTATGTCTGTTGGTGAGAAGTGCTTGACTCTGCCACACGATCGCCCTATATCTGCTTATTCAACAAACATAATACAACACTGTTTATTGTATGGTGTACAACAACGTGGGTGGTAGGTCAGAAGGCTGATACATAGAACATATGGAGATTGTGGCATATGAAAAACACTTTAACCCTGAGGTTACAGAGATAACTGCAACACAATGACTTTCAAAATAGATTCAGATTTGAAATGATTTCCAAAGATAGAAAATGTAGTATATATATATATTTATATACAGTATATACACTATATTACCAAAAGTTTTGGGGCACTTGCCTTTAAACGCACATGAACTTTCATTATTGAGTTGGCCCACCCTTTGCAGCTATAACAGCTTCAACTTTTCGGGAAGGCTATCCACGAGGTTTAAGAGTGTGTATATGGGAATGATTAACCATTCTTCCAGAAGCGCAATTGCCACTGATGTTGGATGAGAAGGCCTGGCTCGCAGTCTCTGCTTGAATTCATCCCAAAGGTGTTCTTTCGGGTTGAGGTCAGGACTCTGTGCAGGCCAGTCAATTTCCTCCACCTGAACTTGCTCATCTCTGTCTTTGTGGACCTTGCTTTGTGCAGTGGTGTGCAGTCATGTTGGAACAGGAAGGGGTCATCCCCAAACTGTTCACACAAGGTTGGGAGCATGAATCTTTTCCAAAATGTCTTGGTATACTGACTCCTTAAGAGTTCCCTTCACTGGAACTATGGGGTAAAGCCCAACCCCTAAAAAACAACCCCACATCATAATCCCCCCTCCACTAAATGACTTGGACCAGTGCACAAAGCAAGGTCCATAAAGACATGGATGAGCGAGTTTGGGGTGGAGGAACTTGACTGGCCTGCACAGAGTCCTGACCTCAACCCTATAGAACACCTTTGGGGTGAATTAGAGCGGAGACTGTGAGTCAGGCATTCTCGTCCAACATCAGTGCCTGACTTCCGAAATGCGCTTCTGGAAGAACGGCCAAACATTCCCATACACACACTCCCAAACCTTGTGGACATCCTTCTCAGAGTAAAGCTGGATACACACTATACCATTCTAATTAGATGTTTTGCTTTAGATTTACCAAAACCATATAATATGCGGTCAAACCTAAACACTTAAAATTTGTATGCAATCTGGCAGGCCTTTCTAAAGCAAATTGAACAACAAAAGTTGTATAGTGTGTATCCAGTGTTAAAGCACCCCTTTAGGTAAACCACTCTGCTCATCCCAAATGTGCCGACATCCCTGATACATGTAGAAGCTAGAGTACTCCCCAAATACAGAAATGGGACTTTAAAGGCACAGTATTGACCGACTTAATAAAATATATTATGTTTATTAATACAAAAATAAGTTCTTAAAAGACATGAGAAATATATAAAAAACATATATTGCCATGACAGTAGAAATGAATCAAAGATTATACATTGGTTGCTCGTTGCACATGCACGCCCCATGAGGGCAAAAAGAAGAATTTTTTTTTTTCAAAATTATCGCCTATTATTACCTTTTTTGTTTAGAAATGAAGCAGAAGTGATCAAATACCACCAAAAGAAAGCACTATTTGTGGGGAAAAAAAGGACATCAATTTTGTTTGGGTACAACGTCGCACGACCGTGCAATTGTCAGTTAAAGCAACACATTGCCAAATCGCAAAAAGTGCTCTGGTCCTAAAGTGGGAAATCCTTCTGGGGCTGAAGTGGTTAATAAACTTGAAAGTCCAATTTCCGTATTTGGGGAGTACTCTAGCCTCTAGCTGCAAAGGGTAGGCCAACTCAATATTGAACCCTACAGACTCTCGGCCCATAAACACAATGCGAAATTCGTACTGGAATTTTCATACAACCACCGATCGTCCTAAATTCTTACCGTTAGTATGGTCCTTTTGACAGCCGATTCTGACTTTTCGGAAGACAAAAGCTGGATGTGCAGACTATAACATTTTTGTCAGATGTGACCACAACGTCCGATTTTTGTATAATCAGTACAGTTTTCGTCACCAAAAAAATCATAAGTGCTATTCATGCTCAGAAACAAAAAAATACATACAAAACTATTCAACACATTACGTCACGTCTGACGTTGAATTTGGTTGTATGAGAATTTTCATATGGTTAGCAACCTCTTCACTTTCGACATGAGACAAGCATCCAACAAAAAAACGGACGTTCGTCCGAAAATCGGTGCTGCTAGTCGGTGCTCATCAATGCCATCTATCAGTGCCCACCAGTGCTGCCTATCAGTGCCACCTATCAGTGATTATCATCCTGCCTATCGGTGCCGCCTATCAGTCCCCATCTGTGCAACCTATAAGTGCTGCTCATCAGTACCACCTATCAGTGCCCATCAGTGCCGCCTACCAGTGCCACCTATCAGTGATAATCATCCTGCCTATCAGTGCCACCTATCAGTGCCCATCAGTGCAGCCTATCAGTGCCTCCGCAGCAGGACTCTGAGCTGAGAGCATAGAGCCTGCACTGACCATTCACCCCCCCTTCCCTCCTCCCTCACACAGATTGGAGATGAGAGAACTGATCTGCTCCTTCTCCTCCTGCCCCTCTCCTCCTGTGTGTGTACCATGGGAAGTGTGAAACCCAGCAGCAGCTGAATGATCAAATTCAGCTGATTAGCTTCACACTTCCCACGGTGTGCCCTGGAGGAGAGGGGTGGGAGGATAAGGAGCAGATCAGCTCTCCCATCCATGCGAGTGAGGAGGTAGTGGGGACTTTCAGTGCAGGCTCTTGGCTGTATGAGAGAGATG
>BLSH010316628.1:1249673-1286196 GCA_018402905.1 Glandirana rugosa
GTCGTTCACTGAATTAAAGGATGTCTAACTCACCCTGTTGTTATAACGGACACTTCCAAGTAGACCGACGTCCACTAAACTCTTTAAAGTGTCTTTTTACTACGACAGTACTGTGATGACTTCAGGAACTTAGATTTTTACTTCGTATGTTATTATAATCTCAGGTCTATCCTCGAATAATGTTATATTTTTATTCGATGTGATCACACAAAGTCACTGATTCGGAACGGGGGAAGTAGTTTTGAACATTCCATCCCTTGTTACATATACTTGAAGTATCACTAACTTAACAATCTATAATTTATGACTGACAAGACATCGTGTTTCGAGGACTTTCTGACGTATGTACTCAAGGTCATCTGTTGTATTCCATACACTACCTTATTGATATATAAACCTCTCAGAAGCATATACTTCTGACAATGGCAATTTTAAATAGCTATTTTAAATCATGCATGAATCTAACATTTAAGCAATTACGTTGTCAAGGATCTTTTATGCAGTCTTTCAGGAGCTTTGTGCTACAGAACAGTCAGTATTTAATATCTAACAATTCAATCACTATGAAGTTCATATACATTGTTCCCTACCTTACAAGTTTTGATGAAGGGGGCAAGGCTTAGTCACTGAAACACACTAGTGTAGCTTATTTTTATATTGTAATAAGCTCCTATCTGGACTCTAATATTATTGTATGCTTCATTTTTAGATTCAAGGACTTCAGTAGTGTCATGACAGCATCATTTTTCTGTGAAATTTCTCAAATCACCTGCAGCCAGATGAACCTTCACAGGCAATATTGTTGTCCCACTCAATCTGTAGGAAATTAAGTCACTTGCTGAGCTATGGAAATATAACATATAGGGGCACTAAAACAATGTAGTGAAGTTATCCATAGCATCCAATAAGAGACCATCTCTTAAAGAGGAAGTAAACCCAGATTGGGTTTACTTCCTCTACATTCCCCTGCAAAGTAGTAGCATAATGGGCTACTATGCATCGCATAGTGGCCCATTATGTGCCACTTACCTGAAAACAAAGCCTGCGACGTCCAGCTCTGTCCCCTGTGCTGGCAGCATCCATCTTCTGCCCCTCTTCCTTCCGGGGGCGCGATCTCCGGCTCTGTGACTGGCCAGAGTCGTGTGACGTCACTCCACGCACGATCACAGTGGAAAAACGGCACGGAGGCTGCTTCTTCACTGCGCATGTGCCGAAATTACGTTGGCACATCTCTTACACTGCATATCTCCTAAACCGTGCAGGTTTGGGAGATATGCAGGGCACCTACAGGTAAGCCTTATTATAGGCTTACCTGTAGGTTAAAGTGGTTGTCACGAGTAGACAGCCACTTTAACTGAGCTGTTGTAATCTGAAATGTGATTGTTTCTTATACAGACATGCCATAATTTTTATTTGCACTGCCTTCTTGAATAAACCTATGGGGTAGATTTACTAAAACTGCTGCACTCAGAATCTGGTGCAACTGTGCATGGTAGGTAATCAGCTTCTAACTTGCTTGTTCAGTTAAACTTTGGCAATAAAACCTGGAAGATGGTTGATTTCTATGCTGAGTTTTTGCACTTTCCAGCTTTAGTAAATACCCCCTATGTGTCTTTACGGACTTGTTCACGCAGACAGCTGTGGGCAGGTGGTAAAAACAGACCATTGACCAGGGTTGCCAATTTTCAGTAAATTCATGGAAAATTTGTAAAATCCACGATTTTTACATCTGTCAGTGAATGTCTCTTATGGACATGCAGACTGCACGTTCCTAACGGACATTCATGGACAGATGTAAACATCACAGATTTTACAAACTGTTATTGAATTTCATGATGGTTGGCAACCCTGCAATTGAGGCACCAACCCCTGACTGCCCACCTAAACTTATGCATGCAGCTGCTCGAGGGTGTACACATGCTGTGGCAAAAATTAATGTACACTGCACACAGCTGTGGCATGGGTGGGGGTCAGTATTATAATACCTGCTCACTGCCCATTAAATATCTTCTGAAAAACAATCCACTGATGATTGCTTTTCAGAAGGGAAGCACGGCAAATGCCTGTACGAATGAACCCTAAGGAGTTACACATGGAGATAAAAATCACCTTTTATTGGTCAACTTCTCAACGTAAACTTAAATAAGGTTACCATAAATTACCATCCTTCAGACCTCAGACTTGCTCCCTGCACTGTCTAAATCGGCTGGCAGGATTTGGTCTGTACACATGCTGCTACCTCTGGTGCAAACTATAGCTGTTTTGATAGTAGCAGCCATTCTGGTCCCATTTCCCTAGTGCTATCAATGGATAGGACGTATAAGTGGCTGCTTGTCAGATGAGGTAGAACCTGCAATAATACAGAGCAGATTTTCAAAAGTCACTGCTGTAAGGCATGCAGGTATACTTGCTCATGAAGAAAATTGAATAATGAGTGTAGCCATTGCCCCCTTGGGACATCTGGAGTCACAGAACAGGCTGGTATTTTGTTTTTGTGTTTTTATTAGGGGATTGAAATTGGATAGGGTAGGGATGATTATGGGATACCCACAGATCAACAGTTCTTTAATGGGACCTCTATATACATCACAGTATATACACTTCTCCTTCTTCACTCCAGCCCAAAACTTGCTGCATGATCAACTACTTGTTCCTCTCCCCAGCACAAACTTGGTTCCGGCCTAGCTAGCACATGGTGAGGCCTGCTGTAGTTTTAGAATGACCTCCGAACCGCCCGTTACAGTTAGGGACAATGGGGCCCCTAAAGTGTAGCAAAGTACATACGTGCTAGCTAGTCTGGTGGACTACTGCTCCCAGCCAATTCTCTTCCAGGCCCTGCCAGCCCTCCTGGCTACAATGACCCTCTCCACTGCCACAGTGACACCACAGTCCCAACTGGCTCTTGTAACCTTCTCAGACTGTCTCTCACCCCCAATCTGCTCCGGTGTACCTCTTCCATCTTTTCAGGGAGTGCATTACTCATCGACACCTGTCACTTGCAGTTCCTCTCCTGGAGACCTCTCCGATAGTGCACCCTCCCGCTGTCCTTTCCCGCTCTGCTTTGTGCCTCTCCTCTAGGATCTCTGCTCATGATTCTTATAGTACATGCTACATAGTAGCCTTGATATCTCAAACAGCAAATACCATGATATAGACAAGCATAAACATAGATTTCTTCAGAAGCACATTGTGCATTATAATAGCACTGTCCACATTCTAGACCCAGTATCTGACATAGCAGTGCAGTGTCCATGGAAATAGTTACCAGGGACACTCCATCTTGACAGAAGAGTGTCCTTTGTAATATTACTTTTTCATCCATGACTCAGCACCAGAGTGTTGCTGTAGGCAACACTCTCCCATCCCCTGTTCAACAGGGCAGTATTTCTGATAATATAATGCTTCTTGCATTGCTCTGCAAAGTTAAAGATATAAAACCAACATGTCTGGAAAAAAAAAAACAATAACAGAATCACAGAGTTGGAAAAAGGATCACCCCCTTGTGTCAGTATTTTGTGGAACCACCTTTTACTTTAATGACAACATTTAGTCTGTTTGGACATGTCCCTACTAATTTGCATATCTAGACTTTGCAATATTTGCCCACTCTTCTTTCTTTGCAGAAGAAGTTCAGTTAAATGTGATGGTGACTGTTTGTGGACTGCAGTCTTCAACTCATTCTACAGATTGTCAATGGAGTTTAAGTCTGGACTCTGACTAGACCATGCAAGGACATTGAATTTTATCTCCTTTAATCACTGTGTGGTCATTTTTACTGTGTGCTTTGGGTCATTGTCCTGTTGGAAGGTAAACCTTCTTCCTATTGACAACTTTCTGGCAGAGGGCAGCAGATTTTCCTCAAGAATTTGACAGTATTTTGCCCCATCCATTTTTCCTTCTATCCTGACAAGTGTCCCAGTCCCTGCTGCAGAGAAACACCCCCATAACAGGATATTATCACCTCCATTCCTTTACTGTAGGAATGGTGTTATGTGGATGGTGAGCTTTATTGGATTTCCACACATGTAGCTTGGTGTTGAGGTCAAATAATTACATTTTAGTCTCATCCCACTATAACACCTTTTCTCATGTGTCTTCAGTATCTTCAAGGTGCGTTTTGGCAAAGATCAGTCGTGACTGCATATGGCCTTTCTTGAAGAAACCCACATTTGTGGAGAATTTGTGATATAGTTGTCACATGCACACAATGACCACTCTTTTTCATAAATTCCTGCAACTGCTTCAGAGTTGCTGTAGGCCTCTTGGTAGTCTCCCTGACCAGTTTCCTCCTGGCTCTTTCATCCAGTTTGGAGCAACGTCCTGATCCAGGGAGGGTCTGTATTGTACCAAATACCTTTCACTAGCTAATAATAGACTTCACTGTGTTTCTAGGCATTGATAAAGAGTTTGAATTTATATGCATCCATTTCCTAACTTGTGCCTGTCCACAACTTGCTCCCGGACATCCTGGTGAGAGTGCCTTTCCACCCATAGTTGATTGTTTGCATCAGTTGCACTACCAGGGACTGAAATGCTGCAGGAAAGCTCTTTTCATGCTGAGCTAAACAAAATTACCACATCTGATCACAGCTGAAAGTCAAATGGCTTTGTGTGCCATTGAAAAGGCGATTAGCTACACCTAATTGGGTTTACAAGTCTTATTTTAGAAGGGGGATGATCCTTTTTCAACTCAGTGTTAGCTATACATATGCATCTTTCTAGATGACTTGCTGTAGTGGAGCAGTTCAATATATGAAGGGGCTCACAGGCATTATTTGGTGCTGAGTCATTCTTTCATATATTTCTATTGATACTGTACTTCTCTTCATCAATGTTATGAACATGTAATTATGCAGAATATTCAGTTTCTAAAATAATGCTATTGCTGCTGGCTGTGTTTGGTACCATTGATCCAGGTCTTATTATTTTTCATTGGATCAAATATCTTGATATTGTGGGTTTTTCACAGTATTGAACTTCTTTTCCTCTTGGATTTACATGCTGAGATGATCTAATCGCACCTTCATGTATGGTTCAACTGCACCATATGATATATCACAGCTTTATGACACATGGCACTCCATTGGCTTTTGCGTGGCTCTGATTGATGCATGCCTTTTACTTTGTGGTTAAGATATTGAGGTCCTGAGGAAGCAATGTTTGTGAAACGCGTCAATCTCTTGACATAATAGCAAAGAAATACTGTTGGAGTGTAATTTTATGGCCTGCACCATCTTTAATGAGCACTGACCGTATGCTTTTATCATAATGTTAATATATTTTAACTTTCTGTAATAAATATTATTTTTAGGAATTTTTGTGTCATTGTCCTTCTCTGGTACCAGTAAAGTTCGCTAGTTTCTATTTATTTTTCAAAAAAGCTCAGTGATTCTGTTTTTTATTTATTTATTTATTTTCTGACATTTTGGTGTTACTTAAATGTTAAAAGTTTGAGTATAAGTTGAGTAAAAACAGCTTGATAAAACAAAAACAGTGTCCATCTTCATTTCAGGCTGCAGAGCACCAAAATGTATTCTTTTTTAAAGGGGGTGATTATTTTCTGTACCCAGTGCATGCGATCAAATGAGAAATATTAAAAATTAAGAAGTTGTTTGAAAAAAAATTGTTGTTTTTCATATAAATATGACCTAACCCTACTACAGAGCCGTAGAGATTCCACGTTATACTATTGGTCAAGGTTGGATGATCACATTGTCATGTTTTATGAGAGTGCCCTGCCATAACACCAGGCAGTGTTATCATTTTATCTAGCAGATCTGACACATTACCAGCAAAGTCTACATGTTATCAGATAGCAGCTTTTTTTATCAGAGCTCAGTGGCGCTTGGGAAATAATTGATGGAGGTAGGTGAATTCTATAAAATTCATGAGGGCTTGCATAAATACGTTTCTTCCAGTGGTAAATTTTTAATTACTTTTGGAGATAATTACGTGACTTGAGTAAGGCCAAGTTAAAATGGAGCTGGAACAGAAAGGTGACATCAATCATATGCCAAGGGCACCGTGCCCTTTTAACATGGCCTTGTTACATTGATTGGCATTATATCTAGTTAAAGTTATAAGTAGGTTTAATTTTCCCTTTAATGTTTTTTGTCATCACACCAAGGAATACCATATCCAAGTATTCCTAACCTTTGTCTTACATGATGACAAAAGTAATAACACCTCTCAAGTAGCATCACTTCTCAGACACAAATTACAATGGCACCTCTTAGGCAGTATAGAGGACTTCTCATCCAGTATAATTATGGCTTTTTTGAATATTTTTCTTGTTAGGAAACACTTCAGTCTCCAGCACTGTTATATTTTCAAATGTCAGAATTCTTTGGCCATATGAATATTTGCATTTTTTCCCCAGCTGCTTTAATGATGTGCGAAACAAAAAGTAATTAGGCGGCAAATGACATTAACCTTTCGAGATGGCAGCAGTGAGGAGGCTGTGATATCATGAATGTGTTTTTTGTGGTTTTCTCAAAACCTCTAGACAATACAGTTGATATAAGTATTCAGAATGTTTAATAAAACTTGAGTACATATTACAGTAAGCTGTGTGGATACATGGATATATTTGAATGTGGAGAAGAGGCTTGGGACAACCCAAAAACTCTGAGTTCAGTGGCATAGAAAATGCCGTCACAGCTGTCAACAGGCCTGGAGAGAACATGGCTGTTACCTACAAGTCTTCCAGCCACAGTCCAGATACCCGTCAGCTGCTCACATCTCCATAGTACTTACATCTACCAAACATCAAGGGTACATTTATTTCTTATTCAGTGAGGGTTTTTTATCTTAAGACATTTTTTTTTCTATTACAAAAAGAGAAAATGAATGCAACCAACACAACAAAGAACTTGTAAGCTGCAATATATGACATATTTGAGCTTGGTATTAGATACACATAAATTTATATATACTTTAGACACCTATGCCCGATTTCATTTTAGTGTTGAAATGCTATAGCCTTATGAGTATGTCCTAAAAAAAAAAAAAAATCACAAATACAGTTCAGTTTTGAAAAACAACCACTTTGAGATGAAGTTTGGAAGACCAATGGGTTCTATAATGGTTTCTCTATGGGGTCATTGATTATAGTTACACCCCTGCCTGGAAAAATATTACCTTTTCGTTTTTGTTATTGTCACAATTTCTAATTATGGCCACACTGGTTGCTGTTGCAAGCTGGCCCCTCTTAAATTTCTTATATTGAATTGTATTGTAACTGTGCTGTCTCCCTTATATTGTAAAGAGCTGCACAAAAGGTTGGTGCTACTGTATATAAATCATGTAATAAAATAATCATTAATAATTATAATCATTGATAGGTGTAGAGACAGAGCTGCAGTGATGAGTACCAGGGTACATAAGTGTTAAAGTGTT
The DNA here is from genome assembly GCA_018402905.1 of Glandirana rugosa. Lineage (NCBI taxonomy): Eukaryota > Metazoa > Chordata > Amphibia > Anura > Ranidae > Glandirana > Glandirana rugosa. The sequence continues at coordinate 1,257,072 of BLSH010316628.1, forward strand.
TGAAATCTGAACAAAGCACAGGAATCTGTAGTATTTACTTGTCTCTTTCCAAAGTTCTAAGTGTCATTTCTCTCTGGTGCTTCGTTCCTCTGTTATCACTGACACCAGAGATAAAATGGTGGTGGGGAGGAGAGCTCAGCACACAACTTGTCTTTTCACAACACAGCTCTGCATTGTGCCTTTGTTCCTGTGCTGTGTGTGAAGGGGGTGTGTCTCTTTCCTGCAATCAGCTCTCACACACTGTACAAGAGCTCTAACTGAAGCTATCTGCTCCCTCCTCTGTGCTACTGACAGATACAGAATGATTTTCAGCACTTTGAAGTAATGTAGAAAAGAGAAGACTGCAGATAAAGTTAAACTTATGTAGGGAGAGTTGTTTCATCTTTGTGTATCATCTGAAGCTATTCACTTCACTGGGTATATGTGAGGGTTTACAGCCACTTTAAGCATAATGCACTGTTGGTTGGTCAGGGAGGGGAGGTAAAGTCATAAAACAGGGACTCCAAGTTAAAGTGTTTGTTACCCCAACATTTCATATTCCTGATATGTGCCTGCTGTATCATGTACTTGTATGAAAAAGTATCCTGTTCTGTTTTTTGCATTGCTTACTTTGTGTCAAATCCCTGGTGTTCCTGCCAGTCTCTCTGCCTTCCTATTAACAACTGACCACACTAAGCAGAAGAACACACTGTGGTCACTTCTCTAGCTGTGCTGGGAACTCAGCCTGCTCTCCTCCAATGATCAGGCTTGTCCTGACACGTCCCCCCCTGCACAGCCATTCACTGGGAAGCTCAGTGTGCTGCTGCTTCTCCTCCTGCCGGCTCTTATGCACCTGACAACAGAGGGAATGTGATCACTTACAAAAAAAGGGGAAACCACTATTTAAAATGTTTTTTTTAATATCTATACACAAATGTTTTGTCTTTTATTTCTATTTTAAACTGAATGAGTTGTTTTACAAGGTGATCATTTACAATCACTTTTTAAGGCCTCCTCTATCACGGTCTCTAAGGCTACTGTTATGACCCTGGCAACCTTCATCCTCCTTTCATAAAGTAGACCTAACGTCATGTACATTTTTGATGAGTACATGCATGGTAAGTAAAGTTACTTACAGATAATAACCTCTCACAGAGAACATAATACTGCCCCGGAATCAATGCCTTTCATGTGCTTTCCTTTCCAGACTGAAAGAGACATCTTTGTTAAGGCACCATCCAGGTTCAGCAACTACTTTCTGGCTCAGAGACGTCACAGTTATGTAAATCCTGGTGCCTATGCAGTTCTTGACTATATCCACAAATTGCTAATCAACCCTCTGCTGCAGCCTCACACCCTGTGAGTTGCTACAATGGTAAAATGTTTAGCCTGATCACCTTTAAGTGGAAGTAAAGTCTTATTTTTTACTTGTACCTACAAGTAAGTCTATAATAAGGCTTACCTGTAGTTACTGTGAATATCTCCTAAACTTGCACAGTTTAGGAGATATTCAGAGTGCATGCAGCCAATGACGTCATGCGCTCTGAAGGTCTGGCTTACCGTGCCGGACCTTCAGAGCCTGTGCCATAAACAGCGGCTCCTGAGCGCATGCACAGCGCTGGAGCTCGCAAACCTGGAAGAAACACCGGAAAAGATGTCTGGCGCCTCAGCGATGTGCGGGGGCCGCTGGAGGGCTTCATTCTAAAGGTAAGTATTTTGTAATGAGCTAGTATACGATGCATACTAGCTCATTAGGCCTTTAGGTGGATACACATTATACAATTTTCTTTAGATTTTTTCCTTTATATTTACCAAAACCATATAATATGAGATCAAACCTTAAGCCAGTGGTTCTCAACTCCGGTCCTCGGGACCCCCCAACAGGCCAGGTTTGCAGGATAACTGAAATACATCACAGGTGATATAATTTGTTGCTCAGTGATTGCAGCATTCTAGTCTGCATCTCCCCAAGGTAATACTTAAAATCTGGCCTGTTAGTGGGTCCTGAGGACCGGAGTTGAGAATCACTGCCTTAAGCCTAGGTTCACACTGCCACGGGAATGAAATTGTGCGGGTTCAGCTGAACATGTCAAATTGCATGCCAAATCGCATCAATTTGAACCTAGGCTAAGAGTTTCAATTTGTATGCAATTGGTTTTGGTAAACCTAAAGGAAATCAGAGACAACAAAAGTTGTATAGGGTGTATGCGGTCTAAAGCCTCGTACACATGCGCAGATTGTTGGCCAACCGAACGTCCAACTTTTGTCCAAATTGGGCAATGGCGGTTTGGTCTAGCATACTGAAATGTGTCAAGTAATTGGCCAACAAAGCCAAACGTAGTGACGTGTTATGAGCATTGGATGGCAATTGGAAATCGGCTATAGGATCGTGCGTACACACGATCGGATTGGCCGATAATCCGATCGTGTGTACGCACGATTCTATAGCCGATTTCCAATTGTCGTCCAACAGAAGTTGGCTGACGAGACTAGAAAACTTGTGTTGGCCAACAAGGCGTTGGCCGGTTGTTGGCTCGCATGTACAGAAGTTGGCCAACAAAAAGTTGGAAGTGCAAACACGCATGTTCTGAGTCCAGGAAGTGTACGGTCGTGTAACCTGTGTTTCTAATTCACAAAGAATATTCACCTGAACTTCCTCGTTATACGCTCGTAACACGTCACTACATTAGGCTTTGTTGGCCAATTACCTGACTCATGTCAGTATGCTAGACCAAACCGCCGTCGTCCAATTTGGACAAAAGTTGGACGTTTCGGTTGGCCAACAATCTGTGTATGTGTACGAGGCTTTAGACTCCATACACACTATACAACTTTTGTTGTCTGATTTCCTTTAGGTTTACCAAAACCAATTGCATACAAATTGAAACTCTTAGCCTAGGTTCACATTGATGCGACAACCAACAATCGGACCATGTGTACGGGCCTTAAGTCTTACAGGTTTTTTTATTTTTACCCTCCAGGGTTTACAACAGCTTTTAGAGAGAAGGAAGAGAAAATGCTTCTTCCTAATTGCCTCAGACTGCAGCCTAGGCAAAGTCACTTATTGGGAGCTCAAGAAATACTTTTTAATGAAAAAAGCTAAAGTTAAAAAAATAAAATAATAATTTTTCTGTGATTTGTTATTTTTTTTATTTTTTCATGCACACTTGTAAAAGATTCACTTTACCATGCTGATACTTATAGGTTTTTTTAGTGTAGTGGATACCCTCTAACTATCATAGGGGGACTATAAGGGCTACTGGACGATACATAATACTAATTAAATTGAAAAAAAAAATGTTATACAAAAATGATAAAAGCAAGCGCGGATAAAGTATAGTGGTTTGCACATATGCAAAGGCACCAAAAATGATTATTTTAAAAAATTTTTAGTTCCACACATGGCCTAATGTTGGAAATTTGAGAAGGCCCGTTAAAAGGTTCAGTTGAAGAGGGCATTAAGTATTAAGGTAGCATAAAGAACCATTTGTATGTATTGCAGGATGTACAGCCACTTAATGCAACAATCAGTCTTACAAGGTGCATGGGATTTGGAAGACGTGTTTGAAGCTTTCAGCAGATGTCACGTCTCATTTGTTGAAAAGAGGCTTCTGTTTTTCAGTGCTTGTGTAGAAGGATAAAGCATAATATCATCAGTTGTGGCTGGGAATTATATTTTCATCACAGGAAGGCAGATGTAGAAAGAGCGATGATGTTATATTGTGAAAGGAGGGTGTAGGGACTGGTCAACAAGGAGCTGTCCGCAAAAAAATAAGGATTACTTATGACTGCATACTGCAAGAAAGTCTTTGCATGTTCAATGCAGGTCATTTATCGTATAAATAAATACATTTTACTTATAATTGTCCTGCATTTCCCATGTTGGCAACTTGTGAAAAATAAACAGAAGATTCTGTTGGAATCCTTGCAATTCATACAGTTTCAGGGAAATATTTGTCAGATGTCTGTAAATGCTCAGAGGGAATGTTTAGTCTTCTCATTTTCTTTTAGATAACTAATGCTAAAAAAATGTAAACAATCTTATCAATATATGTTAAAGGGTAACTCCACTTTTGTTTAAAAAAAATACCCTCCCCCCCCCCCGGGTGATCTATGTACATTGCAAGGATTATAATAAACTTTGTTGCAGATTCCAACCTTTTGTTATTCTGAAGAAATCCCTGTTTGTTCCTTTGTGCCTCTCTGCTGAGTGGGTCTAATAGGAGCGATTTCATAATTAACTGTCAGCTATGGCAGCTGAAGAGCACTAATGAGGAAATCTGCTGGCCTGCATCCCTTTAGACGTGTTCCTATTGGAAGAATCTCACCAAAAATTACATTTTTGTTGCAGGGGATGCCTAAAATCTGGCTTGTATCTTAGGCAGACTTCTGGGAAAATTGGTGAGCCAATCACACAAGCAGGAAATGATGTTTCTGGGGAGTGGTCAGTACACATTCTGTGTATAGAACAACTGCAGGTAGCCATATTGCATGGCATTTATAGAAAATTACAGTGGCTGCAGATTGAAAAGGAAAGGTATTTTTTAATAACATTCAATTACAATATGACTTGTATCGCACTATATTATTTTTTCTTTGTTTGCTATTTTTTTTCCCCACGAAAGTGGAGTTACCCTTTAGCCTGGGTTCACACTGCTGCGAATGTTGAGTGGTTTAGATGCGTTTAGGGAGCCCAAGATTTGCATGTCACTTGAATAGAATGGATATCTATGAGTTCGGTTCACATATCAGCGTTGCAAATTTGATGCGGGGAAAAAAAAAGACTCCTGTGCTTTTTTGGTGCAGGTGCGATGCAAACTTCTATCCTGCAATGCATATTTATTTGCACCTCCACACTGCAAATTGCGCTGTAAATTCACACCGCACCTTGGACAAAAACCTGCATCAAATATTCACCACATTGCATCGCTGCAGTGTGGACCTAGACTCAAGGTTAAACTCCAGCCTTCCCTTCAGTCCTGCACAGTTGTACTGCACAGGCTCTATTCCTGTACTGAAATGACTTCGCTGCACACTGTAAGCTTCTCATAGTATCCATTAGAAGCTGCAGAGAGTCAGACAGAGCCTGCCTAATTTCCTGGCTAGAGGACATCCACCATCATATTGCTTTTTCATCCGCTGTCCTTTTCCCACCCCTTTCATTCACTGAATCTCAGTTCTTTCATCCATGGGTACTCACATGAAGGTGATACCTAGGGTGGTCTGCATGCTTTATTGGTCTTAAACCCTCCCTAACCCCTTAACTCTGGCACCTCCTGGCCCTTTAAGAGGTTCCTGATGCTTGAAGGCGGGGCGGGGTCTCTGAACATGTGACCACCATGATTGGCTTTCACAACAGTCACATGATCCGAAAGCTCCCGATCGCAAGAAGAGATCAGGAGCTTTCCATTAGCCGCTGTTAACTGTGCCGGAAGCACGCAGGGCGCGCATTCTCAGCATAGTTTTGTTTACATTCTGGTATGTATATATGCGGCTACTCTGCGTTAAAATCATTGTAAAGTCTTATTTTTTCCCTGTAAAACTAACAAACATGTTATACATACCTCCTCTGTGCAGTGGATTTGCACAGAGCAGCCCGGATCCTCCTCTTCTCGTTCCTCTTCTATGATCCTGCCTCCTCCCTCCTGTTCAGTGTCCCCACAGCCAGCAGCTTGCTATGGGGCACTCAAACCGAGCCACAGCTCCCTGTGTCCATTCAGACATGGAGCCCCAACCTGGCCCCGCCCCCTCTCTCCCCTGATGGCTAGATGACTTTGATTGGCAGCAGCGGCAGCCAATGCTGCTGCTCCTGTGCCTCAGCCAATCAGGAGGGAGAATCTCGGATGGCTAAGACACTCGTGGACATCGCTGGACAGAGAGGTACCTCAGGTAAGGATGAGGGGGGCTGCTACACACAGAAGGCTTTATATCATAGAATGCATTTACAGCTCCTTTAAGGCCCACCAGCCGAGAGGTGCATACCGCTAGCGTGAAGAGGTTAAAGGAACCAGGACACACCAGAAACAGCAACGCCTTTGGACAGCAGCATTGTCAATCTTGGGAGAGGGTAGTGTTAGACCCCATATACACTATTACACACCAAACCATATAATATGAGGTCAAACCTTAGGAGTTTTAATTTGTATGCAATCGGGCAGGCCCTCTGCAGAAAATCTAATAGTGTGTATGGAGTCTTAGACTAGCAGAATTAGATAGGCTTGACTAACAAATTAAAACCAAACTCCAACTAACACATTTTAAGCAGTTACAGCAACAGTTTTTTGTCCTTTCAGGATAAAGGTTTTGCATAAATGAGCAAAAGCTGATCATTGTAAGTTCCCCTGCCAGTGTTTAATGGTTTGTCTCAGCCCTCTAGCTGCCATTTTGCTGGACAGTTTGATCTGTGAAAGGAGGTTGAAAAATAACAGATTTACTGTCTAGATGTAAAATAAATAAAAAGGCTACAAAAGAAAACTAATGCAGCTGCTGTGTCAAAGAATTGGTAAGCTGTAATATATTACATTTTTGTTTTTTGGGTTTTAATATTATTTTAATGTATCTATTGCTTTATATGCACCAACATGGATGCTCTCATATACTAGAGTTAGGAGGCACACTACACAACATTTGCAAATGTTCATATAAAACGTCTGTATTAAACACAGACAGTATAATTTATTATTTTTGCTGTCTGGCTGGTGAGTTTTCTGGGAAATACCTTTTTTTGTTTGCTCTGTGCGATGGCCTTCCATTTGTATCTTAGTATAAAAGCTAGATATAAATTGGGACAGTTGCCATTTTTGTTTACCATTATATAGCCCAAAGAACTGAGTGCAAATGTATAGATATATTCTTTACCATGATTACATTTTAAGTAATCATTGTAGTCAAATGAGAGATACAGGCTTACGGCCCACTAATTATAATCCTCTGTATTAGTGTTTGTGTTCTTTATTATAGATGAGGGAAAGCCGAATGGTCCTGGATCATGTTTAGCTATACCCCTGGTCCAATCATACTTTGGATTTATTTTCACTTTACCCTGCTATGAAAAGGGACATAATCTAACTTGTTGCTATTGTCAACCCACTTTTCTTATAGCTTTTATATATAAGGACCTATGTCCTTTGCTTGGTTGCTGAAGAGAACAAGTATAAATACCTAACATGTTCCTTGGGTTAATATTGGCATATGGCTAAATCAAACACAGCAACAAGTTTGCCATTTTCTGACTACGGGGTATTCTCTAATAGTGCTGTAAAGAACTAATGTTTGTTTACCAAGCTGCCATTAAAGTTTAAGGATAGAAAGCCTGTGTGGTCGAGGACAGACTGAAATACAGAACTGCGCAATAATGAATCACAGTCTGCTTGAAGGCAGTGACAGAGGGAAAAGATTTGTGATGGCCAGTAATACAACACAGTGATATTATGCCATGGCAGGGAGTGATGAAAGTATGATAAATAGGAATAATATAGAAGAAAACAATAAGATTGCTCACTGATTGATAGATGGCTTTCTATTTGCAGGTGCCCCAAGGCTTTCATGCCATGTAGTTGTAAATAGTAAGATCAAGCCTTAAGTTAAAAGACTGCTCCTATAAAAAAAAGAGCGGAGCAGGACAGTTTTTGAGGGCATAGGCATATCAAACTCCTCTGTTGTCAGGGTCGGATGTACTCTATGCCCTTTGGCAAGAAACATGCACTTTTAGAACTACTATATAGTATATTAAATTGATAAATGGTGCTGATGTGGTGAATTTAAGACTTGGGATGCATAACACTAACCCAAAAGGGGTGTCATCTATTTTTTCTGAGTATACTTGTACTCAGTAATGGTTAGTATGCTTTGTTTGACAATTCTCCAAGTCTCCACGTTTATTCCTCCTCTTCTCAGTCCACAGAGATGCCCATAGAACTAACATAAGGTTAAAAACCTTATGAATTTTGATTCCTTTATCTAAATAAGTAGATTGAAGCACAATAATCCTAGTGATTTTAAATACTGTTTCAAAGGGATTTCTTTTTTGTGAAGATACCAATGCTGGAGAAGTTCGGGAATGCATAAAAGGGGTTTACGTAGGGTTTAGTTTGAGAAGTGGGGTTACAGAAATTGTTAGCGTGAAAGTTAATGTTAGGGTTATAGGGATAATTAGTTTGAGGGTCACAGAGAGAGTTAAAGCGGAGTTCCACCCAGTTAAAAGTCAGCAGCAACAAAAAGTGAGCTGCTGATTTTTACCAATCAGACACTCACCTGTCCCAGGCTCCAGCAATGCGGTCGCCCGAGGGCTCGCTCTTCTCCCCCTTCCCTCACTGGCACCAGCATCACAAGTGTGGAGCACCCGGCTTTGGCTTCAAAGCCGGGCGTGCACTGCGCATGCTTGAGTCGCGCTGCGCCTTGTGAATGGCTGGCGTATCTTCTGGGACGTGTGACGTGTCCCAGAAGATTGCAGAGAGAGAGGGGGAAGGTGAACTTCCTTCCAGATGCATGGCTCTAGGAGAGGAAGTGGACTTGGGACCCTGTGAAAACAGGATCCCCGCCCCCCCCCCAAAAAAAAATGACATGTCAATTGTTGCTTGTCGGGGGGGTCACCTTCCTTTAAAGAGGAAGTTCCACTTTTGGGTGGAACTCCGCTTTAAGCTGGCCATACATACATTTTTATTTGTACAGCCAGTGTGTTGAATGAAAAAACTGACCAGATTCCACCATCCACACATTTTATGTGGATTGAGGAATCCTCCCCACTGTGTCATTGTATTCTGACAGCGGGACTCCCTTGCCATCAGAATTCAGTGCTCAGCACTGCAGCCAATGGCTGCAAGTGTTGATTGAATGGAAATTATCCAGCAGGACTGTACATGAGAAGTCAATCGCTAGATTGGCTATTAATGAATAGGAATGTCCATAGATGGATCGAAATTAATCCGGTTCCTGCTGAACCTACTGAATTTTAATCAATGTTTGGCCAACTTTAGTGTGAGGGTTAATGTTAGGTTAATAGGGGTTGCCTTGAGGTTTACTGGTAGATTGACTGTGAGGGTTAATATTAGGGTTATACAGGGCTTTTTTCTCATAGAATAGATGCAGGAATGCCCCCTTTTTGAGTCAATTCTTCTCTCTGCCCACTATCCATCTCTGAGCGCCGTTTCTTGATTTCACCCCTACCCACCTCTCAGTGCCGCCCCTTTTAGAGAATACAGAGCCAAGTTTTATTTTGTGGTGCTAAGTAAATTGTATGGAATTTGGTAACGATAACAAGAAAAGCAGTAAAATAGATACCCTGCAGCCAGCAACAATATACTCTCCCCAGCAACCAAAGATCTCCCAGCAGCAAGCATCAAAGACCCCTCCCTCAACAGCAGATCCTGTCCAGCAACAAATGATTCCCCAGCAACATAAGACCCCCTCCAGAAAACAAGCAACAGTAGACCTCCCCAACAACAATAAACAACTACGCAAAAATAAATCCAGCATCAATAGACCCTCCAGCACACCCAGCACCCCTTGCCATTACATACAGTACCTTTCAGTACTGAAGGTGCCGGAACTGCTTTCCCCCACGTTCCCGCTGAAAAAAAAGCCCTGGGGTTATAGGGTTAGTGTGTGGATTTTTAGGTTAGTGTGTAAGTTATAGGATTACAGGATGGGTTACTGTGAGAAGTGGGGTTACAGAGAGGGTTAAACGCAGGGTTACAGGTATGATTTGTGTGATGATTAGGTTTAGAGGGAGGGCTAATTCTTCCATTACAAGAAGGATTCATGGGAAATGCTAATTTGTGACCATCAACATATTTTGGAAAGAGGGTTTTTCGTTTCTTTGAATATGATAGCTGGGGAGAAGAGGCACTATGTATAGGGAGAATATATTGTTTTCTATTATTTTATATAATGATGTAAATGTTAACCTATGGGGACATAACTGATTTTATGTAATGCTTATTATTGTATTAAATAAAACAATGTACATTCATGAAAATATATGATATTTTTCCTTATGTATGATGCCTTAAAACACCACTAAAATTGGTTTTATGATATAAGTTAGTTATATAGACATATGGATATTTTGTATTGGCACACATCTAACAATCATTTCTTAGAAAAGGCTTGGTCCGCACAATTTCTGCATGTCTAAAACCAAAATATTTGCTCCACGCCAAACTAATTGGTGACTCAGCATAAAAATGAAATTGCTTGTTAATTTAGAGCTTAATCACTTCCTGAATTTCAAGTGAGGTCTTTTGTGTTAGTCTTTGTGTAAAAATGTCTGGATTTTCTTTGTTTGACGCATTTCTGAAGTTTTGCAGAAAAAGGAGTTTTCCCAGCACTCTATTAGTCTAGGTAAGAAAAAGTTTTCCAATACCAGCCACATAAAAAACATGCTGTCTAAGTGAATAGCCACTATGTTTAATGTTCTTCAGGAATAAATCTTCAAATGGTGCTTGTAGTTCAACAATAAAAAAACCAACCTGTTCAGCGGTGCTGCTCTTGAGAACTTGTTGAATCAACGTGACACCATTACTAGCAAAAAATACACTTTGTAACATCTAACCTTTAAGTCTATGTATCTTATTATTTCTGTGCAAGGAAACAGAAGCTGAGTAGACAACAAAGATAAGTCCTTGTGTGCGTAAGGGTTCCACAAAGCATACTCTATTAACTGGTGCACAATTCTTAGGGCTAATTAGGTCTTTTTATTGAATGGTTAATATTTTATGATAACCAAAAATGTGTTGAAGGTCAACAAGAATTGTCCAGAATTAATGCTAGACGAATACTATTTTCTCCAGTTTCTCTTTTTTTAAACCATAGCAAAACAATATGGAGGAAGGAGCAGGTGATTGAGGTCTAAATTAGAACATTTAACAAAGCTACGGTGCATATGCACTATACTTTGATACTTTAGATCCTTTTTAAGAGATTGTTGTATCCATATAATGCCAAAAACAATATAAGCATTGGTCTTTTTTATTTACACCTCTTCATGCTAAGGTACCAAGCCTAAAACCTGTTGGCATCTGCTGTAAAACATACACTATTCAACTTTCTGCTTACTCTGAGATAAACAGTAAAATTAATGAGCACACCCCTTATGAATAATGTTTTTCATATGTGCTAAATGTTAGTTCACAATGTGCTCTTACTGAGATTGTGATTCATAACTCTTCATGACTACATTTTCAGCAGAAATAAGTCATATCCACATTCATCAGGAAGCATTAACAGAACACCGCAAGTCATTTAGAGCTAGGGGGGTCACAGCATCTGTTCAAGATACTGGCTTCTGATGTTCACGGGCATAGTGGGATCTGAGTCCTTTTCTTAGAATTGAGGGAAACATTGGTATTTTCTGAATGGGAGAGAGATGGCTTTTTATAGCACTTGGATGAACAGTTCATAATAAAGATGAGTACTGCTAAAATACTGAAGTTAAAATAAAAAATCAGTAATTTAAAAATGCAGTTATAGTAATCCAGAATTTTTATGTAGGGATACCGCCGCGGGAGCCACTTGGTATTTTGTGTTCTCTGTTCTGCTCCTCGACTCCAAGAACAACCTCAGCTCCTCTAACACGCCTGGGTAAATGAAAGTTACAGCAATCACTTATAAAAACACGAGTATAGATAACTTTAGTTAACCCAGGTAAGAGAGTTTAGTGGTAAATAAACTCAATCTATTGGTATGGGTTTGAATAAATGGTGGTTTGAACATTGATGGACACACATACACAGACACAAGCACAGTCCATTAGACCGTATAATTAATCACTATGCCAAGGTAATTTAGAATAGAGTTCTGTACCACTAGGGATTACTTCATAAATCATCAAGTCAACAATAAACAGTGCATATAAACATGAACTGTTATAATACTATAACTAGTCTAGTGTGCACTCTATGAGAATGGCTAGGGTAGGGTGCAATGTCCCCTGAGAGTTACCTCTTAGCATAAGTAATAGGTGAAGGCCTCTGTGTAGCAGCTGTAAAGGGACAAGCTTTAGTCCTAACTCTTCAGCCGGCTAGCTTTGGGGGCAAGTTGTACTGTTGGTGCACATGAGAATGGTCCTATTCAGGCCTGCAGGCAGCAATAAGGCTACTATATGGCTGTATGGTCAGTCGTCCTAGTAGCAGATATTAAATCTCCACAGCAGCAGCAAACCAGTGATATTGCAATTCACCAGCTGGTCACACACAGCAATTAGTATACTCTCTGCTCTGCACCCAGGTGACTGGCTTTCTGCACACCTTAACTCGGCACTCTGGATCCTGCTCAGGCGGCTGACCTGCAGCAGTGATGGCACACACTGGACAGCGATGTGCACTCTCTGGTCTCCCTAATGGCATAAGGAAGCTGTGTCCTATGCAGCCTGAGAAAATGCAGCTATTTCCCCTCTATCCTGGCAATCTCCCTCTGGGAAAAGCAGTTCAAAAGCTCTTGATTAAAGTAAGGTCTCTCTCCTCTGGACTATAGTTCCCACAATGCAGTGCTACCTGACTCTGTCTATTGAACTTTTCCTGCTCAGCAGCTCATTCCTCTTGCTAATATAGCTGTTAACCAGTTCAGCACTGCAGGGCAGCAGCTACAGAGAGCAACTGCAGCCAGTGTTTCCCCCACTCTCCATTCTTAGCCAAGCACCTGGCTACATTTAACACTCAGTAAATCAAGACTGTGAGTAGCTTGTTAGATTCAGGCTAACCATTTATAACATACTTGGTTGGGTTGGCTATATATCAACCTTCAACTGGGGAAATGGTTTCCCACCCAAGCAGAATCTGGAAGGATATCAAGTAGCAGTATAGAGGGTCTAACCAGGTAATTTACTCTTTACATGGCTGTTATAATCCAAATCGCTGGCTGATGCCCTAAATCACAGAATCCACCATGTAACGCCACACCTGTTAATATTTGAAATTTGAAGTGGACGGTATACCAATCTGAGCGGAGAAGTTGGGTTACATAAAAATTGGGTTACGAAGTGGATGGTAGGCCAGTAGGAGCTCACATAGCAAGCTTAAAATGGGAAAGAGACAATAAGACTACAGGTACAATACAAATATAACATCTCAGAAGTGTTAGACTTACAGTAATTGCTGCACATAAAGAGAATACAAAATCTTCTTTCTTAAATTCAGTACCCTTGAGAACCCAATTAGTTCCTGTGTTATGGAGTAGATGAGAATGGCTGAAAAAAGATAAAACACTTAAGGCTTCAAGTCTTTTGCTCATCTTTGCATGCGTCAAAAAAAAAAAAAATTAATCTACCAGAAAGTAGATTTTGCAGATGTTTATACTGTGTATTATTGCCAAATCAATCTAAGATACAAAGCTAGTCATGGGTTACAGTAGCCATAAACTTACTGTGTCTGTTTCATCTTAAGCTGGATGTAACCTGGATGCAGGATACGCTTGTTCTCTGAACCATTTCTAAACATACAGTGATTTCATCCTTGTATTGCTGGAAGTAGCTCTAAATGAAAACATTAATGGCTTTGGGTGAACTTTCTTTTTTTGTAATATATATATATATATATATATATATATATATATATATATATATATATATAAATATATAATCTTTGTTAAAAATTAACATTTAATAGAAGAAAAGAGATTCTTATTGCATCTATGTTTTCTATGTTTAGAACCCAGCCAGAATCATTGTGTTGATTCACTTGTCCGTGTAGCTTTCTCTACTGATCTCTGTAAACAGGGTTTTTTACAACAGGATGTAAGGAGAAACTGGAAACCTTGTAAAAGGAGCCTAAGCACCACCAGTTGGCTAAAAATAACAATACATACTATGAATATACAATTTTTTATCATTGACTGAAAAAAGAGAATAATCGTCTTTGGAAATTCCAGACGACCCAGCATCCCTTGGTAAATGTGCAGTTTATTGGCTGCCTAAAATGGGCATGGGGCAGGTTGAACTGAGCTAGCTTGGAGGTTGACTTTAGTGCTTCTGTGATAAACCTTAAGAATAATTTGCTCCTATGTGCATGCAGCTATTTTTTTTTTAACTTAAAGGCTGTTTACTGTGCTGAACAAGTTTCGTGGTTGTGTGTTGATGTATTGTGAATGATTTAATACATTATATCACTTTCTTAGGAGCTCATTGCTTTGCTTAAATGCAATAATCCTGAGAAATACTGAGAAATACTGTACATTGACACCAATTTGATTTGAGCTTACAATGTATACTATTTTTAAGGAAACCTGTCCTGACTTAAAGCATAATTCCAAGCAAAATGTGAACTCAGTCCTGGAGATACTTTACGTGTATATGCGGGATGTTCTTGTTTCAGTTCACACTGAGCTGAATTAGGCAAGGGCTTACATTATCAGGAAAGGCATTTTGCTTCATTACCTTTCAGATGATGCCTCGTTAGCCTATGAACATGTCTTTCCCTTCCTTCCATACACCTTTCCTTATCTTTTGCCCTCTTATTGCTTTCTATCTTTTTTAGAAGAAAACTGATTATTGGTAGACTTCTCTAGGAAGAGTGAAGAGAAAAGGGGATTTTTTTGTTATTTTTTTCAACAATACTTATTGATAAATCAATAATTCATAAGTGCTAGATGTGTCAGCATAGCTGACTTTCCTATTTTTTGATATTTTGTATTTACTTAGTCTCATTAATCTTAAGTTCAATGTCAGATATTGGTACGATTTCACTTGGTACGATACCCTTGATATCGTTGACTTACGTCCTGTAGCTCATGCAAAGCTGCATACATACGGTCTGCAACCTTTTACATTGTTCTCGTTTTTTGTTTTCCTGTCAGATTTATATGCCGAACTTCGCGTTGATTCACTGTATCTTTAATTAAACAGGAAGATGTATTGTGATAACTTGTAATGTTGTATCTGAGAAGTTTTGCCATAATAAAAGAATTAAAAAAACAAAGAGAACTCGGTCTCAAACAATTGAACACCCGCCCCCCTCGTTTTTGGATATTTTTTTTTCTTTTTGGTATCTTTTGGCATGTTTTCTTCGGGACTTCCGTTCCATGTCACCGCGGCGAGGTACGTCACTTCTGCGGTTTTATTGGCACTCCTCCTCCCCCCCCCGTTGCCTTTTGGGACCTGTGTGTGTCCCAGAAGATGACGGGACCATTCAGAATGCACCACGTGACTCGTGCATGCGCAGTAGGAAATTGGCTGTAAAGCCTAAAGACTTCACTGCTGGTTTCCCTTACTTGCAATGCTGGTGGATGGATTGGCTTGGGATGCCGACATTGTGGGCTCCCTGGACAGGTAAGTGTCCTTATATTAAAAGTCAGCAGATACAGTATTTGTAGCTGCTGACTTTTCATTTTTTCCCCCCCAGGCTGCAACACCACTTTAAGAAACCAAAGGACTTTAGGTCCTAAGCAAAGGACCACTGTGTTAGGCTGATAAATGTATTAGGCAGATAAGAAACGTAAAGTGGTAAAACCAGCTTGGTAAAAAAAAGACAAATATTCGAAGCACACACCAAAGGTAGATAACTACACCTGGCTTGCCAGAAGTCAGAAATAGAAGATAAGATGTGAGCTTTTGAAACCCAGATGAGCCAACACATTGCCGAAGAATAGTCTGTCCCTTCCTAGGGCTGTCCCAACTGAAAGCTGCAGATTACATAGTTGCAAATTGTTAGTTCACAGGAGCCTGTTGTAGCAATGCTCTGGTATAGATAGTTACAAATTGCTTCACCAATTAAAAAGACTTGAAAGATTAGTTTTTCTCTATATAAGGAGAGATGTAAGATGCTAACGCTTTTAGCAGTGTCCTGGTAAATTTACAGTGATTTTCTGTGTAGTACTTGTCTTGACACTTTAAGGCCTCATACACACGGGCGTATCTTTAAAAATAAATAAAACGTCGGGCCCGACGTCAAGGGTATAAAATCTGCGTTTTTCGGCGTTATGCATCGGCGTTAGTGAGCGTTAGTGAGCATCGGCGTCAATAGGCGTTTTTAAAAAAAAAATCATCCCTCTGCTATTTTTCAACCTAAAAACGTCGGTGTCAAAAAACGCCGGAAAACGCCGGTACAATATTAGTTGGTGTTTGTTGGCGTTAGTTGGCGTTTGTTGGCGTTTTGCGGCGTCGGCTTCAAAAAACGCCAAAACGTTACAGCCTCAGAACACGATGGCCATGGGTTCTACTTTCAGCTCACTAACGCCGACGCCATCTACAGCTCAAAAACGCAGACGTTTTTATGGGGCCATTGACTAACATGGAGAGCTGCAAAAAATGCCAGAAAACGCCGGCGTCAAAAAACATCCGTGTGTATGAGGCCTTAAACTTCTCTAACCACTGATCTCCAGTTGCTTCCCCACTTTGAAGCTTGCAGGAGTGGAAAAGCCAGTTATTTAAAGCAGGCCCTATTCCGAGCAAGATTTGCTAGGTAACTAATGAACCGACTAAAATCCAATCAGAAGATGGCCTTGTCGGCACCACTCCCACATCCTTCATTTGAAAAATGAAAGGAGCTGAAAATTGTCAGCCAAACAACCTGCATCCAATCATATGTGGGCATTGTTCCATTATTTTGACAGCCAGCCACTCCGGATGTGGATGGAGAAACCTGCAGGTTGAACAAAAGAAATCTATTGCTGTATGGCCAGCTTAACTTTCTATTACAGGTATTTGGGCATCTGTGTTGATGGAAATTTATACACAAGGTTATCCTCTTCAGAAGGTCTTCATGTCTAGAGCCTTCTGCCTGAAACTCACACCTTTATTGAGATGAGAAGTGGACAGAAGATGATGGTTGCTTTCAAAACAACCATGCTCCATCCACAATCCATTTATTTGGGATTTCACAGAGCACGAGGAAAACATTTTCACCATAAAAGACATAGGCTAAAAGATCAACTGATTCTTTTTAATTTGATTAGGCTGAATTTGGGGTTTCATAAACTATACTCCTCCAACAAATGTTATGTTTCCTGTGATGTAAAATTCAGCTTCCCTGTTGGAGTAATCAAGGCCATGTGTGAACTATTTTCAGCCCTGGACCACTTGAAAAGATTATGTAAGTAGAGTTTGCCACAAATTCTGCCTTCTCACATAACAGATGTATCTAATGCTGGATATTTATTTTTCCAGCAAAGTATTTTTCATCTCCCATATCCATAGATAATGATTCCTTTAAAGAAGGAATGTCACCCACTACTTTCGTACAACAGTAACAACTAATAAGACTAAAAGAGGCTAGTAGTTTACACCCTTGAAAATATTGACTCCCCTCTTACTGTATAATGCTAAGAGCACCACCGATACATCTTTAAAGTTGTACCTTTCCTGGTTCAGACGCAGTAAGGAGGAGAAGTGATCATTCATAGAATACACAATATATTCAGTCATTAAGCTCTATTAATCATATAAACATTCAGCTATTAAGCGCCCATTCACACCTAAGCAATCTGTTGCGTGTTTTCCGCAACATTCAACATGAAGTGCCACCTTGGACAGCAGCATTTACAATCTCAGGAGAAGATAGTGTTAAATGAACTAGCAGATTTAGATGGACTTGATTTAAAAATTAAAACAGACTCCAGCTAACACTTTATAAGCAGTTACAGCAATAGTTACTACTTATTTATTTTTTGCCTTTTGGGATAAGGGTTTTACAACAAATGAATAAAAGGTGACATAAATGAATACAAGTTGCAATTGTAGGCAGCTTCTGTAAGTATTAAATGGTTTGTCCTAACCCTCTAACTGCCATTTTTGCTGGACAGCCTGATTTGTTGAAAAATAAAAGGCTTACTGGCAGGATCAACGTGTGAAAATAAAGGAGAAAAAGCCTGAAAAGGAAACTAATGCAGTCTCCATATCTAAGAATCAATAAGTATCAGTATAAAAAAAATGTTGTTTTTGGGCTTAATACCACCTTAATAAACATTAAGTGATAGTACATTACGCCAAATTGTGTAAAATGGCAAACATTTTACTCCTCCACTGTGTAACTAGAAAAGCTAAAGACAGATTTGTACAAGATCAATAACAAACAGACAAAATCTGATGAATTTGATGTTCTACTTCATTTAATCCCATTAAGGGAGATGTAAAACATTTAATGCTTTGAAAACGTATTGTGTACATCTGCAGAGGAATTCATATCATTTCATAATTGGATTGTGGTTTGCTGCATCTCTCATAGGAATGTTTGCAAAAGCCAAGTCCTGTAAAAAGACAATTACCTACTGTGCCTTTGTAAAACATTTCAGCTTTATTTGGATAGAGAAATGTGTAATGAGTTGCTATTACACAGCAAAATTTGGGCTTAAATTCACTACCGGCAGTGCATTGACTCACTATTATATTTTGGAAATAATAACATTGACTTTGTTATCAGTATTTGATAAGCTGTACCACTAGAATTTAAAGTGATTGTAAAGTCTATTTTTTTTTTTTTTTTTAATAACAAACATGTTATACTTACCTCATCTGTGCAGTTGGTTTTGCACAGAGCAACCCGGATCCTCCTCTTCTCTTGTCCCTCTTCTGCTCTCCTGGCCCCTCCCTGATAATGAGTGCCCCCTCAGCCAGCAGTTTGCTACAGGGGGCACCCGAGCTGAGTCAGAGCTCCGTGTGTCCATTCAGACATGGAGCCCCACCCTGGCCTGCCCCTCTCTTCCCTGATTGGCTGACTGACTTTGATTGACAGCTGGGGGAGCCAATGGCGCAGCTGCTGTGTCTCAGCCAATCAGGAGGAGTGTCCTGGATGGCTGAGTGGATCGTGAACATCGCTGGAGAGAGAAGGGGCTCAGGCAAGTAATTGGGGGTGCTGGGGAGACTGCTAAACACTGAAGGTTTTTTTATTTTAATGCATAGTAGAATGCATTAAGATAGAAAACCTTCTGCCTTTACAACTCCTTTAAAGAAATCTGCTAAGGAACAGGTGTATCAAAAATAATCTTGTAGTAAAATAAATGATACAACCCTTTGTGCAATTCTTTTGTTGCTAATCCTTTGTGGGATGTCCTTTCAGTCAGATATTTCGAGAAGATTGAGTGTGTTAGGTACTGTTTTGGATGTTAACTGCTTATCAACTGTAAGGAAAATAATTATGATCATAAAGGCCTGTATTGATTGGCAAATGCAGCTTGCTTTAAGGTGCATTCTGCTTACATTTGACACCGGTTTGAGAGTTTACTGAAAGGTGCATTTGACCTTCTGGCACATTCTAATGCTGAGTACACACTATAAAAAAATTGTAAGAAAAAATCAGTGCAAGGAACGATCATTCGATTTTCACATAGTGTGTACACAACTTTCGACATCAGATTCAGACTTTCCAAAATGTAAATTTACAAAGGGACAAACTCCAAATTGTTTCTTCTACATGAACAGAACTAACAATTTTTTTAATGTGTACTGTTATCTTACATGAAAAATCATATACGAAAGACTGAGCATGATCAAAAACAATAAACAACAATAATCTATGCTACAACGTTTCTACATCAAATGAAAGTAATCCTTTATCATCGAGAAGTTTCGTACAATTTGAACCATCCTTGGGTTTGATTTGCTGTGAAACATCGAGCAAACGCAGATGCACTTTTGTTCGATTTTCTTATAGTGTGTACCCAGGTTAAAGCGGAGTTCCAGCCTGGGTGAAAAAAAATTAAAAGTCAGCAGCTACAAATACTGTAGCTGCTGACTTATAATTTAAGGACACTTACCTATTCAGGGAGCCTGTGATGTCGGCACCCAAAGCCAACCCATCCATTGGCTATGGGTGCAGGCACTGGCATCCTTACTAAGGGAAACAGGAAGTGAAGCCTTTTAGCTTCACAGCCTGTTCCCTACTGCACATGCACGAATCACACGGCACTTTCTGAATGATCCCGTCATCTTCTGGGACACACACAAGTCCCAGAAGGCAACGGGGGGAAGGAGGAGGGCACGAAAATAATGCGGAAGTGACGTACCTCGCTGTGGCTGAAGTCCTGAAGAAAACATACCAAAAACATACCAAACCCTACCATGGCATATCAAACATGAAAAAGAGAAAAAAAAAATAATGAAAAAATATCCAAAAACAAGTCTGGGGGGGTGAGTTCAATTTGTTCCTGGAACGCTTTAAGCTGTATAACGCTGCTTGTGCATTCCCATTGGCTTTGTGAGAGAAGCAGTTCTGGACAAAAGCCTGTTACAAAAGGTCCTTATGTATGTTGTGTCCCCGTGAAAAATGTAAGCAGTTCATAAAAAAAGAGTTCCTTAAAAATTTTTTTTTTTTACCCATACCCAAGTGCTGCTGACTTTTCTTACCTTTCCATCTAAAAAAGCTAAATGTTTGGCAATGCAGGTTCAACAGCTTTAATATTTTATGGATCATAGACCCAGAACAAGCATGCAGATCCAGAGTTGTGACTCAGCCATGAATTAAATTGATGCATGATTGTTTCAGATCGATGATTCACAGTATTGAAACCAGAAATAATCAGGCAACTAGCAGTCTCCATCTCTCTTGCTTGATTAAAAACATATTCTGCTATTAATCCAGTCCAGAGTTTCTTTCACAGGTGAAGCAGGGCTAGGATGAAACAATGCAGAAATCATTTTACTATTTAAACCCCAAGTGTAGCTAAAATAAAAAACAGAAAAAGGGACATTACCTACAGTGAGTAATATGTGTCCCTTCTGCTGATTACACTTCTGTTAGCAGAAATCCTTCTCTGTTTATGTCCTCCCCATCCCTGCCACCATAATAGTGCACCATGCGTTAATAGAACTAAGGGGCTTTAACAGGTTCTCATCAAGAAAGCCCCAACCTTTCTGCCAGCTCCACCATTCATAGAAGCCATGCTATGAATAGAAAGCAATCTATGAGGAGATGCGGCTGATTGATAGGTCCACCCCTTACATTCATAGATCATAGAGGTTTAAAGCTGCTAAGGCTGGATGGTGCAACTGCCCAGAATGAAAGAAATCTACATTCTGGGCATTCAATCCTGGGCACATACTGCCCTAAATGTTCATACTGCCAGGTGCATTGTACAGCCTTGTCCTGCTTGCGGCGAGGCTGGATGGCGCACTTGTGCTCTCAGAAACACCAGAGCCCCATACACTGGGATAAACGCTCAGTGTGCTTGGGGGTCTAATATATTTACCAGGCCAAAAGGAAGCAAAAAAGAGAAGTTCATTGTTAGGATTTACACACATTTTTGCTTTTGCATTTCAATGTACAATGCCCTGTAGGTGACATTAGGAAGGAAGGTCTCCTCTTCTAGTTATATTACTTTTATGTCCTTTTTTTAACAAATTCCAGTTTGTGATGTGACGTTAACAATCTGTTCTGTCACAGTTTAGTAAAACAGTTTAACTGGCTACTACTGGTTAAAATTGTGTTCTGTTCAAAAGACACTGTAAATATATATATCATATTATATTTGTCATATAACTGCATTCTTAATTTATATTGTGAGTGCCTGAGACTTTATTAAGTGATGCTTAAATATTTAAACTTTAAAAGAATCTATTCAGCATTGAGACTTGTAACACATATTACCAAACAGCTGACACAACTGATTTTCCAGATAAATGGGATGGTAATTAAGTGTTTTCTTGTATAGAATATAAATGAAGCTTTAAATGGTCCCTTTGTCACTCTAAAGTCTTATTGCACTTTAAAAGTACAGATTTTTTGGGTTCACAGCATTTTTGTACTTTTCTGACTAATAATAGCTTGTTGTGTTACTAAACCCACAACCATAAACTATGTCTGTATATGCAGCATAGCATGCTCGTTATATTCACTGTGGAACTTAAAGTGGTAGTAAACCCTCCTATCATTTTCAGCCAAGGAAGCTGCCATCTTGGCCCCTGTTTAATTTACATGCTGCACATGTGATCAGCTATGATACCAGCCATTGGATGGTTTGACAGTTTGGTTTAGAGCACAACCAATGTGAGTGTTACATTTCCGGCACAATGTAACAATGTAACTGTTTTTTAACCTGTTAAATGGATGGGTTTACTACCGCTTTAAGGGGCTAATCCTCTGCATTGGGTAAAAAGGCTGTTTTATCCTGTATGCATAGATCCTTCCCTCCTGCACTGTCTGTGTGGGGTTGGCCAGCTAACATAGGCAGGATAGCCGACCTGCACATGCTAAGTTGTGTCTTATGTTGGAGAGAACATTCACTTGTTCTCAGAGCTAGCCAGGTCACATGATATTGACATCACATGTATACAGACTGTAATGGAAATCTCCTCCTACCTGAACTCTCAGCACTGGAGAAACTGTGCAGTTTATCATTTGACTGTGGTATACAGATCATCCAAAAAGGTATATAGTGGCAGTATTTTAATGTAAAAAGAAGATTTATAAGCTGTGGGCACTGGCGGGGGGGGGGGGGGATGAACTGTTTTCATATTACTGGGTTTAGTAACACTTTAAGTTGACTGTAGCTGTAATAGTGCACATGGAACAACACTGCTGAGTACTGTCTGTAATACTTTTTTATTTGCACTAACAGTTAATATTTCACAAAAGTTTTCTGAGGTCTCCCCTTCATCTAGGTCTAGTTCTGCTTAGACCTTGAAGAAGTGGTAGATTCCCAAAAGCTTGTCATGAAAACTTAAAGCGCTTGCAAAGGTACGCTTTTTTTTTTTAAAATAGCAAACATGTTATACTTACCACCTCTGTAACCCCAATCCTCTGTGGCCCCGATCCTCTTCTTCTGGGGTCCCCAGCGGTGCTCCTGGCTTTTCCTCTTCTCGAGTGCCCCCACGGAGAGGCACTTTCCACATGGGCACCCGTGCAGGTACGTTCCCAAGTCCTGCTGCTATGTCCATTGACACAGACAGCAGGACTCGGCCCTGCCCCCCCAGCTCTTGTGTCACTCCTGCCGTTATCAATCTATCCAATGAGGACCCGAGACAGTGGCTGGAGATGCTGTGCTCATCCTTGTTGCTGGAACGATCGGGTTCAGGAAAGTAAAAGGTGGGCTCTGGGGGGCTGCTACATTACAGAAGATTTTTCAACTTAATGCATACCCCTTTAATTAGTGCACATAACAAAAATGATCACAGAGAGTATCTGAAGCATCCCATAAATGGTTCCTTTTTTTTACGTTCAACCAGTGGTTTAATGAAAAAAAAAAGACTCAATTCCCCCATCCACACACACTCGATGTGGATGGGGGAATTCTTCTGCTGATTCTTTGTATACTGACAGTGGGGACTCATCACAATACGCTGATCAGCGTTGTAGGCTATAGCATGCGGAGCCAATTGAGCAGCAAAAATCCAAGAGGGCAGTTGTACAGAAGTTGATTGTTAGATCGACTTCTGTACAACTAACCTGCCCATACATGGATATAAATTCAGCCTGTCCTTGCTGAATTGGCCCAATTTTGATCTATGTATGGTCAGCTCAGCTATGGTTAGGCTACCTTTTCAGGACTGAGATAAGTTCATTGCCTATCAAAAAAATTTTAATAAGATAAGAATGGAGGCTGACATTGCCACTGACCTTTCTGCTCTATGAAATTAGGATTTTCAGAAGTACTACAGTCCCTGTGTTTTTGTAATAACTAGTTTACTTTAATACACCATATCATAAATCAACACACTATGGCTGAAAATGGGAGAAAATACTTCTCATTAGAACATGTGTAGGATATTTTCCAGTGGGTAGCATAGTCTGAACCACAAAATTAAAGGATGTTACCGGATGTTATCGGAAGCCAACAGTACTAACTGAAATGTGAGGTAAACCTAACCATTAAAAAAAGTCCTACAAAGACAGAAGACTGTAATATGAAAAACAAATCACTACTGCTTGAGCAAAAAGTTGTAGTTGGCACTCATCTTGTACACGCTTCCTAATAACTCCAGAAACCTTGTTTATTAAACACCCATCATGTATTTTCTGCTTTGGTAGGTCTAGTGGTTGGGATGGACAGACTGGAACCTGCTGACATTATTCAGATAGCTTGGGAGTTAGGACAGTTGTCTTGAATGCTGCAAGTGAGTTGTGTGAGGGCTCAAAGACATAAATGCTCATCATCCAAAGGTAAGGCTTGCAGAGTCATAGACAGTCATACACAGTGGGGCCTTAATAAGATTACAACCTAGGGCATATGAATTGACCAGAACCTCAAAAGGCTGCCGTGCAGCAGTTGAAAAAATATCTAAGTTTATGGCATGTTTAGAAGACACAAATGTTAATTCTAATTGGAATATGTGCCGTTAAAATTCAATTGATTCTGTCAATTGGTCCTAAAAACATTACATTAAAATAATACGAACCTGATTTCTAACTGAACTTAGTACAAGTACCCCTGACTGGGATACTAGATAATATGAAGATAAATGTTCCCAAATAGAAAATATTGTATATATGAGCATGTATGTGTTAAATAAACAGTATTTAATACATTGCAATAATTACTTAACAGTTATGAGTCACATCTGCTAAAGTACACCCTCCAGGATAGAGTTGCAGTACAGACTTGTAAAATTCTCGAGAAACCCTGTCTAGGTAGTTATTGTAACATGAGTCTGGGACGTTTGGAGGAATGATTTCCAGTTGTAGGAAGCAGAATAAAACTTGCATGCAGTCTGTTTCCTAGAATTCCTGAATTGACATTGGCAAGTGAGCAGCATTGCTTCCTATTTCTAACAAAGCAAAGCAGAACATCATTTTACATCACTTGCACTTACGCAGCATTTCAGTGTTATGCTCCAAAAGCATCCGTTTCACAAGCCACAATCCCACAATCCCACTTGTAAATGAATTTAAAACGGAACTTAACTGTAAAACACTTGGTTTAAATGTACAATGTAAACAGTGTTTATATGTGTTACTCTAGAATTTTTTAAGCCATTTAAATACATTTTCTGCCATCCTGTCTAAGCAAGCAGATTGGATCATACAGTACAAATCCAAGGTATGGTACTTTTACGTTGACTATACTCTTGAAAGCAGAGTTTCACCCAAAAGTGGAACTTCCACTTTAAGGGGAGGTGACCCCCCCGACATGCCACAATTGGCATATCATTTTTTTGGGGTGACAACTGGGACCCTGTTTTGACAGGGTCCCAGCTGCACTTCCTGTCCTGGTGCTGCGGAGCCGGAAGGAAGTTTGCCTTCCCCCCTCCCACCCAGTGACCTTCTGGGTGGGAGGCCGCATTGCTGGAGCCTGGGACAGGTAAGTGTCCGATTGTTAAAAGTCAGCAACTACACTTTTTTTAGCTGCTGACTTTTAACTGGGTGGAACTTCCCTTTAATGCAATGGTCCCCAACCTTTTTGACATCAGGGACCAGTGGAGGAGAGGGGGTTGGGGGACTGTGACAGATGTATTTTATCACAGTGCACCATGCCAAATCGGATGGCAATGTACAGCAGCACATTGCCATGAATCAAGTGTACATTTTGTACACTTCAAATAAAGTTTGTACAAAACACAAAAAAGGAAGTACTTTGATGCATTAAGTTGGGCACCACGCTGCCTCCTACTGCAGCCGGGAACTGACAACTCCTGGGGCGGTAAAGCGCTCCAGCAGCTCTCTGTTCCCATGTGAATGCTGCGTCACCCAGTTCCTAACAGGCCACAAACTGGTACTGGTCTGTGGCCCAGGGATTGTGGGCCTCTGCTTTTAAGCATACCTGTTCTTTGTCCATTCCCAGCAAAATAACAGGTACACTTTAGTGCAGAGAATGTAAGAAATTTCAACCTAATCCACCTAATTTCAACCTAATCAACCTTCATCCACACACTGTTACATATAGTTACATAATTACAAAGCGTGAGCAAATTTGCTCCTCATATTCATATATAATATAATATAATATAATATAATATAATATTCATATATTCATATTCCCTGGATCAACTTTACCTATAAATATTAGTATCCAATTATATTTTGTGCATTTAGGAAAGAATCCAGGCCTTTTTTTTAAAAATAATCTACTGAGCTTGCCAGAACGGGATCTTGAGGGAGTCTATTCCACATTTTCACAGCACTTATTGTAAAGAAGCCTTTCCTTATTTGGAGGTTAAATCTCCACCCCAGTCAACTACTGGAGCCCCATAAAATTGTTTGACTTCCAACCCAACACTCATTTGTAAGCACCAGGTTTTTCCTAACTCTGGCAGGCAAACAGGTTGGTGAGGGATTGGAAGGTAGGTACAATATTTGCTCCTCACACTCTCTGCTCAAAAAAGCAAAACTGACTGGATAAAATAAAGGGTTGCTTTAGGTACATGCAATATATTTTTTATTCTCCTAATGCTCGTTCACCCATGCGTTAGACTGAGATGAAGGAGTTGGTCTGCCACCCCGCTGCAAGAATAGTCTGTAAACATTTGCATGTTGCCATCTTGTACAAATGCAATGCTTATGCTTAACATTCGCTTACTCACTTTTGCTATTACAGATGAATACATGGACTTTTAAACCACAAATCTGTCAATCTGCTGGGGAAACTGACAGAAACTGTGCTGAATTTTTATTTGCGTCTACTTTTTATTAACAAAAATGTGTATCCCCTCCCTTGAACGTTAGCAGCCTGGCACACAAGTAATAAAGGCTTGTATCCTCAAAGCAAGATGCCTGCAAGTTTCTTCTTGCTCTATTAATACCAGCTCATTTGCATATCTGCATCAGTTGGGTTTTAAAATGGACCTTTGAGTAATCACAAGCCTGAATGAATACATTCCAGGTAGGGTTGCCACCTCATCCCTTTAAACCACAACACATATGAATTACACAAGTTCTGAGGCTAATTTAATGCAGATATGGCATCAAGTGACTTTGATTATCACCTTAATCAGCCACAGAACCTGTGTAATTAATATGTGTTTGGGTTTTAAAGGGATGAGGTGGCAACCCTAATTCCAGATGTGTAACAATATACAGTAACATACATTTTTTTTTTTAAAAAGCTGTACCTTTTTAAATTAAAAACCTGACATCTAGCTGCAAGCCAGATGTGTAACTAGAACCTTCAGGGCCCTTTCTATTGGTCCCTGGTAGTTCTGTCACTTTGTCACCATTTGTGTTCTGTGCACAGGTCCATGGAATTGGAAAGTTTGGAGGACTTCCTAGATCTCCTCCACTGATTGCTCACACTATGGACTTGTATTTCTTATATCTGCATCTGTGACAGTATACTCCTGGCTATACAAAACACTGCTTCCTGCTTTGTGGAGACACATCTGCCCGTGGCTTGCATTGCCTGTGTGTTGCAGTCAGTTTATATCAGCACATGTTCCCATCATGCATATCCTCTGCAGTCCTCAGGCAGCTCACCTTCTGCAAAGTCTCAGCTCCATTGCACGCTATAGAAGTCTCCCACTCTGCTACCTACACCTCTGCCCACAGGGCTCCACAGTTCCTGAACCCCCTAGGTTGCTCTCCACTCAACCTGCACCCTGCAGGAAAAGACTACAACTCCTGGCCGGGGCTGGCCAAGGTTAACTTTTCCCCCGTGATAGGGACACAGTGCTTGCCCCCCCTCCCCACCCCCCACAGTGATGGAACACCAGGGACCAATTGCAATAGTGACATTTGCAACCCTGGTAGTTCCGTCACTGCTTTAGGCGTTATTTTGCCTAGGGTGACATGATCAGTTTTTTGAAGATCAGACTGCAACATGGTAACTTTGTAGCAAGGCACAAGGTGAGAGGCTGCAGCAAAGGGCTGATTTGTGCAAGATAATTTATGTCAAAAACTTCACAGACACCAGGACTGTTTTATCAATGAGCCAGCATCTCAGGCCAGGTAGTAGATGATGACCCTGGATGATACTTGATTAAAGATGGCTCCATTTTTATGGAGAGAGAAGTAGATTAAGGCATTTGCAAAGTGCTGTGTTCTCTGTGAAGGGTAATAAATACCTGTAAGTGCCTGCATGCACTCAACATCATACAATTAATCTGAGTGGACAGAAGACTCGATAGCATGAAGAAAGGACCCAATAGCATCTGTTGGTGACTGCAGAGCCAATGGCATGACACCAGTCATGTTTTTATCTGTGGTATCTGTTTCTGCTCACTTTATTGTTTGTTATTCAACTTTACATCTATCTATCTATCTATCTATCTATCTATCTATCTATCTATCTATCTATCTATCTATCTATCTATCTACCCCTGTTAAAATCAATTAATTGGGTGTCAGTGGAAATAATGTTCCTTACATGGCCAGTGGGAAGAATGTCTCCCTTACAGTGATGGTCAGGATTCCACTTTTGCAGACAGATAAAAATCATAATTTGTATCATGCCACTGACTCCGCAGTCACCATCGGATGCTAGATCAGTAGCCACACAGCTTAAAGAACCCATAGCAACCTCTGGAGGAACCATGGTTAAGAATGACTGATATATATATATATATATATATATATATATATATATATATTTTTTTTTTTTTTCTTTTTTGGGTAACCCAGATGACTCTGACTTTACCTATTATTTATTACACACCTAAAGCAATTTTAACATATACAAATCCAGTCCAAGAGCAGTTATCAGAAGGTACGAAGTTACAAGTCAAAAAAGACTTTTCAGTGCATCTCTCTGAGCTTGGTTTCACATTTTTATTGAGGTCTGACTTTCTTGACCTAGAGCAGTTGTCCTAGCGCAGAAGCTGGAAAATGCTCACTGTGTATCTTACTCTTGCCTGTGTCACTAGCCTGGATCAGTGGACATTTGGATCATACTCAGGCCTTGCAGTTTGACACGCTATCACTGAGTTACTTTTAACCACTTGACAACTGGGCACTTAAACCCCCTTAACAACCAGACCAATTTTCAGCTTTCAGTGCTCTCACACTTTGAATGACAATTACTCAGTCATGCAACACTGCACCCATATGAAATTTGCGTCCTTTTTTTCACACAAATAGAGCTTTCTTTTGGTGGTATTTAATCATCTCTGGGTTTTTTATTTTTTGCGCTATAATTAAAAAAAGACCGAAAATTTTGTAAAAAAATGAATTTTTCTTCGTTTCTGTTATAAAATTTTGCAAATTAGTAATTTTTCTTCATAAATTTTGGCCAAAATTTATACTGCTACCTATCTTTGGTAAAAAAAAAAAAATTAGTGTATATTATTTGGTCTTTGTGAAAGTTATAGAGTCTGCAAGCTATGGTGCCAATCACTGAAAATTGATCACACTTGATTTAC
>BLSH010316628.1:1301852-1325101 GCA_018402905.1 Glandirana rugosa
GGATTTATGTATACGTTTATAAACCGGGTGTATTGTCAGACAAATAAAAAAAACGCTGGACCGACGAGAAAAAAAATTCATACCCAATAAGACTTTCATATAAGTATCGTTTTTACAAAAAAAAAATGATCAAAACTTATCTCTTTCACAATTTTAGTAAAAAAACAAGAACACCAAAACACACACAGTAATCCCTCTAAATGATAGAGACAAAGTGAATCACTGATCACAACTCGCTTGGGCCTGACATTGCAAGCCCAGGCATGGCTTGAAAGCCCACAGGCACCGTGCCTGGGCGAACCCGAACGATTTTTGAAATGTCCGGGTCCGGGTCCGTGCCACGGACACCCGAAAGTTCGGTACGGACCCGAACGTTACAGTCCGGGTTCGCTCAACACTAGTCACTAAGTGAAACAGAGATAGTAAATCTCCCTAATGACACACACAAAACCACAAGAACAAAAAAATGATTTTAACACTTTCTCTATTCAAAACTAGTAAAAAAAAAACATTTTTGCTATGAATATACTTTCAGAATAACCCATACTTAAAAAAAAGAGCAGCCAGGTCGCAAAAAAAATAAACAGACTGTTATGTGGGCCAAATATTTGCATATGTATTTAGGAATGACCTCTGACCTGACCCTTGGACTGCTCTAAGATCCTGAGTGCTCCTGAAAGCCACTCTGATAATTCAGTGCGTAGTATTATTTACATATATATCACCAGTGCGCTGTAAAGGTGCTGCCAAGATTTCCAAGCTCTTGTTTTTTTCACAGGCTAATTGAATATCTGATATGGGATCTTTGACTTGACAGTATCATATGTGCATGCTGTGAGATACAAGGGCAGCTGGCAAGCTCGTTTCTAAATTTTCTGTTTGGCAACTTCCGATTCCTGCACAAGGCATCCTCAAGATTTTGGCAAGACACTCGGTAGATGCAGTCAGACCTTCTACATAAGCCAGAGAGTGGGTAGTGAACAGGATGTTAGCCAGTGTCACTTGAGCTTGTATTTCACTGTAGCAGTGTCTTATGTTATCCTTATTAAATGTTCTGACATTATTACAGTAATCTGTCTAGGCTTTTGTTTTAAATAGGGGAACAGCTCATTAAAGAACGTATCCTGTACCTTCTTTATAAGCTACTTACTTCAATATATAATTATATTTAACCAAATGGAGGTTATTTTCAGTCATTGCATAAATAGGCTGAATCATGGTAAGATCAGTAAAAATATGACTGCTTGCTTTAAATGGGAATCTGATATAGCAGTGGTTCTCAACTCCTGTCCTCAGGACCCACTAACAGGCCAGGTTTGCAGGATAACTGAAATGCATTGGAAGTGATATCATTTGCTGCTCAGTGATTGCAGTATTCTAGTCTGCATCTCCCCAGGGTAATACTTAATATCTGGCCTGTTGGTGGGTCCTGAGGACAGGAGTTGAGAACCGCTGTGATATAGGGAGACCTTTTCACCTAAAGAACTGGAACCATAGTAGAATGGTAGGTGTGCCTTCATCCCAATCATGAAGAGAGAGAAAAATACCCTCCAAAAAGGGAATATGGGACTATTCATAGGCAACACAGACAAATAAACATCAAAGTGGGGGGATATATAAAAGTATAAAAATCTTCATTATACTAACACGGAGCCTGTTACATATGTAAATAAATTAAAAACATATCATAAACATATCAGGGAGGTGGTTACACGAAATGTAGAGAAACAAATACCCTCCAAAAAGAGAATATGGGAATATTGATTGGCAACGCAGACAAATGAACTTCAAAGCATGGATATATAAAAGTATACAAATTTTATATTTATTTAATTTCAGGTACTTATACAGCGCTGTCAATTTACACAGCGCTATACATATATATTGTACATTCACATCAGTCCCTACCCTCAAAGAGCTTACAATCTAAGTTCCCTAACTCACATTTAGAGTTGCGCGAACCCGAACTGTAAAGTTCGGGCCCGTACCGAACTTTCGGGTGTCCGTGTCCCGAACCTGAACGTTTGAGGAAAAAGTCTGGGTTCGGGTTCTGGGTTCTGGTATTTTAACACGCATGTTGAATAGCTGCAGGGCAGCCAATCAACAACGTTTCGACTCACTGGTTTTCCCTAAAAGCCATCACAGCCATGCCTGCTAATGGCATGGCTGTGATTGGCCAGTGCATCATGTGACCCAGCCTCTATATGAGGCTGGAGTTACAGTGCTGCATGTCACATGCTCTCAGGTTAGTGTAGGGAGAGGAGGCTGCCGGCGCTGTGAGGGACAGATTGCAGATCTAATAACTAGGTAGAGATTACTACTACTGCTGTGAGGGACAGATTGCAGTGATAATAACTAGGTAGAGATTACTACTACTGCTTTGAGGGACAGATTGCAGATCTAATAACATCTCATCCTGCATTACAGAATGATCTGATTACAGAACGATCTCTCATCCTGCATTACAGAACGATCTGATTACAGAACAATCTAATTACAGAACGATCTGATCCTGGACTAGGTAGAGATTACTACTGCTTTGAGGGACAGATTGTAGATCTAATAACATCTCCCATTTTTCTTCCTTTTGCAGCCCTCTAGCACTTTCCAGGACTTTTTTACAGCCATTTTTGTGCTGAAAAGTTCAATGGGGTTCGGGGTCCAGGGTCAAGTTCGGGTAACGTTCAGTACGGAACCCGAATGTTTCCGCGAAGTTTGGCCGAACCCGCCGAACCCGAACATCCAGTTGTTCGCTCAACTCTACTCACATTCATACATATACTAGGGCCAATTTAGACAGGATCTAATTTACCTACCAGCATGTCTTTGGAGTGTAGGAGGAAACCGTAGTACCCGGAGGAAACCCTCACAGGCACAGGGAGAACATGCAAACTCCAGGCAGGTAGTGCCATGGTTGGGATTTGAACCAGCAACCCTTTTGCTGCCAGGCGAAAGTGCTATCCACTACACAACTGTGCCTCCCAGCTTTATTATACTAACACAGAGTCCATTAAATATGTAAATAAATTAAAAACATATAAGTGGCTGATACATAGAGACTAAACACAGCCATTGTGGTTGAACATAACCTTGATTATAAATGCAAGCTACAGAGATTTCCGACGCATTTCAAGAGTAGGAATTGTATGCTCTTCTTCAGGGATGCTCAAGTATACACTCAAGGATGTTCTATGATGTAATAACAACAATAAGTCTCCTATATATATAAATACATAAATAGACACATCAAGATCTAAACAAAATTACTAACCAAACTGTGTTGGATATGAACATGTACTTAACTGCACACTTTAAAAACAAGATGCAGGTACATAGGTGCCTCCCTCCCAGGTATTCAGTTACCAGATACCACCACCATGTGATAAAAATAAAAAATAAAAAGATAAATATGTATAATGATGTATTACATGTATAGCTGAGTGTAAGAAACAGTTTGTAGAAGCAGTCATGCATGACAAAATGAGGCAAACATGTACCTCCACTTTGTTTTTAAAATTTGCAGTTAAGTACATGTTCATATCCAACACAGTTTGGTTAGTAATTTTGTTTAGATCTTGATATGTCTATCTATGTGTTTATATATATATATATATATATATATATATATATATATATATATATGAGACTTATTGTTGTTTTTCGATCATAGAACATCCTTGAGTGTATACTTGAGCATCCCTGAAGAAGAGCAAAAATTCCTACACTTGAAACGCGTTGGTTGTCTCTCTAGCTTGCATTTATATTCAAGCTTATGTTCAGCCACCTCAAAACGGCTGTGTTTAGTCTCTATGCATCAGCCGCTTATATGTTTCAAAATGTATTTACATATTAAACGGACTCTGTGTTAGCATAATAAAGATTTGTATACTTTTATATATCCATGCTTTGATGTTCATTTGCCTGGGTTGCCAATCAATATTCCCATATTCTCTTTTTGGAGGGTATTTGTTTCTCTACATTTCATATAATCACCTCCCTGATATGTTGGAAAAATGATTGTCAGACAGGTTCACTTATTCATATTCTTTTATGGATTGTGATTATTAACCTATTTTTAAGAAATAATCACCTGACCCAGCTTGAAGTTAGGCTTGATGTTTAGGTAGTTATTCTTCAGTATGTATAACAACTTTATCCCATCCAAGCAGCCCAATCGGATTGAGCATTGTCAGGAATTGGAAAAATATACTTTATCTCCTTCTTAACATATCAAAGGAGTCTTTTGGTTTTAGATGTCAAAACATGCAATGTTCATTTGGCAAAAAAGCATGCTATCTCTACATTTATAAAAAGCTGGTTTTAAATAGCATGAGATGCTTGAAACTATTTTAAGGCTCATGTTTCTCTTGAGCAAATCCCTTTTTTGGTAATATTTGTTCCAGCTTTCTTTCTTTTTTGTTGTTAACATATATATATATACTAAAATGTTTTATGGTACCATAAAAAGAGACAAAATATATATACATGCAATAATTGGTTAAAAAAAAACCAATATAAATGAGCTAGGGATGGGCCGAACACCCCCCAGTTCGGTTTGCACCAGAACATGCGAACAGGCAAAAAATTTGTGCAAACATTCGAACACTGGTAAAGTCTATGGGACCCGAACATGAAAAATCAAAAGTGCTCATTTTAAAGGTTTATATGCAAGTTATTGCCCTAAAAAGTGTATGGGCCCGGATCCTGCCCTAGGGGACATGTATCAATGCAAAAAAAAGTTTTTAAATTGATAATTTTTTCAGGAGCAGTGATTTTAATAACACTTAAAGTGAAAAAATTAAAATGAAATATTTCTTTAATTGTCATGCCTGGGGGGTCCCTTAGTCTGCCTGTAAAAGGGCGCATCTCTGTGATGTTAAGAACATAGCCAGAGCTAAATGACGTTTGTGAAGGAAAAATACAGAAAAATCACTGAAAAAATTTGGGTAGGGTCCCCCCCCCCCCCCCAGTCCAAACCAGGCCCTTTGGGTCTGCTTTGGATTTTAAGGGGAACCCCATGCCAAAATTAATAAAAAATTGATTTGGGGTCCCCTCTAAAATCCAAACCAGACCCTTATCCAAGCATGCAGCCTGGCCGGCCAGGATAGGGGGGGGGTGAGCGTGTGCCCATCCCCCTCCTGAACTGTACCAGGCTACAACATGGGGAGTATGGGTGCTATGGGGCAGGGGGGGCTCTGCGCCCCCCGCCCCATAACACCTTGTCCCCTTGTTGATGGGGACAAGAGCCTCTTACCCACAACCCTGGGCTGTGGTTGTGGGGGTCTGCAGGCGGGGGGCTTATCGGAATCCAGAAGCCCCCTTTAATAAGGGGGCCCCCAGATCCTGCCCCCCCATGTGAATTAGTATCGGATACATCATACCCCTACTACTTCACCAAAAAAGTGTAAAAAAAAAAAACAAAAAAACACAGGAGACAATTAAGGACAAGTCCTTTATTAAAAAAAAATAAAAAAATAAGTGTCCCCATTGTAATCCATTGTCAATCACGGCGCGTGATGAACCCGGAAAAAAAAAGCTGCAACAGCTCCTCCTCCATGGGAGGGCTCCCGCTGACTGAGCTCTCTTTGTTTTGACAGTTTACTTATATGCCAGGGCGGACCACTCGGTGGCGTATGCGCATGGCCCGCCCCCTCTGATGTCACATGATGTCAGAAGGGGCTGGTCGCTTGCTTCTGTCACCGGGTGGCCCCGCCCTGACATACAAATGAAGTGTCAGAGCAAAAAGCATGCAGACGATGGGAGCCCTCCCAATGGGGAGGAGCTGTGCACGCCTTCTGTGCGCATTGCATTATGGGACGCTCTGCGGTGGTGAAGTCGCTGCGAATGCCCCATAGTCTTCTAAATTCGATGGACGGACGAAAGCCCGATGTTTGAGGCAAATGTAACCGCGAGCCCATCCCTAAAAACAGCCTTCAGGCTCAATGTAGGATAAACAGCGTAATAGGATTATAATACCAGATCCAAATATGGCTAAATGATATTCTCTAAGCAGCTGGGAAATAGAAATTGTAATACATAGTTACAGAAAACCGTAATAGTAAACATACTGTGTAAAAACAACAATGAAATTGTGACCATTAGGCTATCCGTGGCAAGTAATTCTGTTATCCACTAAAGGAAAAACATTAATGACCATAACATAGACAGGCAATAAATTATTAACAGCAATTGTCTGTTCTAAAACGCTGAACAGATATTATTAAAGCTGAAGGTTAGCGAAAAATATTTTTGATGTTACACCCGCACTGGCCACTGATAGGTGGCACTAATGGACACTGATAGGTGGCACTGGTGGGCACTGATAGGTGGCACTGATAGAGGGCACTGTAAGGAGTGCATTCCCTGGTGGTCCTGGGTGGCATCTGAAGTAGGCACTAAGTGCCATCCATGTTGGGCATTGTGCCTCTTACCTGGTGGTCTAGGGTGGGCTCCCTGATCGGCTCCCTGGTGGTCCTGGGTGGGCTCTCCTTGGTGGTCCCTGGACGGGGTCCCTGGTGGTTCTGGGTGGAGATCCTAGGGTGGGCAGCTCAGACCCCCCTGTCAGGAGAGCCACCGATTGGCTCTCCTCTACTCGCGTCTGCAGACGCAAGTAGAGGAAAAGTGGATAAACGGCTCTTCCTGTTTACACTGGGATCAGCTGTGATTGGTCATGGCTGATCACGTGGTAAAGAGCTTCTGATGGAAGCTCTTTACAGAGATCGGTAATGTGGTGGGTCAGACTGACACACCGCACCACCAGTCGATGCGATGCGGGTCCCCGTGGGGGCTCGATCACGGGTTATCCGGCAGGACGTCAATGGACGTCCGGTCAGGATAGTGAATCCCCCGCCTG
Source organism: Glandirana rugosa (assembly GCA_018402905.1). Lineage (NCBI taxonomy): Eukaryota > Metazoa > Chordata > Amphibia > Anura > Ranidae > Glandirana > Glandirana rugosa. Next base: position 1,308,706 of record BLSH010316628.1, read on the forward strand.
GCCATCATTTGCATTAATAAACTATAATTCATTTTTGATCAGCATCTGGTTCCTTCCCTGTGCTTCATTCAAAGTCCCAAACCTTTCTCCTTTTTCATTATGAATCAGGGATGGAGGCACCCGCCCATCCCCTTACCCTGCGTGTTTCATTTAAAGTCCCAAATTTTGTCCCCCTCCTTTTACTACATTGACAGGGATGGAAGCGTATGGGAGGGCCATTTGCTGATCCTACCACTCACATCTCGGGGTTTTTACCTCGTGACCATGCAAATAGATTTTTCACCACATGTGATATAGATACCATCCTCTCCATCAGGAGACCCATTTCTGGTTATCTATTTCTTCCCCCTCCATCCGAGGTGGATGTTGTGTCCAGGTCGCTCCCCTCTGTTCCAGTCCAGGAGCTGCAATGCGCTCCGGGCACCCCTCCTTTCCCCCTAGTTGTCTTTTGACACATGGGGTTTGGGGCGGGTCTGGTCTGCTGCGCATCGGCGTTATGTACCACGCCGGAGATGCGGCCTCCTCTTGGCGATCTCTCCGTCGGATGGCTGGCCCTTTTTTGGGGGGCCTCCTGCTCCTCCTTGGGCGGGTCTTCCGCTCAGGCAGGGGCCCTCCTTTTCCTGAGCCCACCAGCATGACGCTGAGGGTGGGACTCTGGGGGCCTATATCAGGCTGGCTCTCATCCCCATGTGGATTCGGCTTGCTCCACTGGCTGTCAGCTGCTGTTTAGGATCTCTGCACTACACCCTTTCTGGCAATTTTTGCACTGAGGAATATGCAGGTATTTACGGCCTAGCGTCTTTCTCTATGATGACACTCATTTTGCTGCTTTATCCTCACATTTTCTCTGTTAGCCTCTTTGGCCCTATTCACTTCATGCTTAAGTTTCCTTTCCTTTCGCATGATCACACGCACCCTTCCTATGCTTTTACTCTGTGTCCTTCACTTGTCCCCGGTGGCTGCCCTTTCCCATTCACCCTTCGCTCCATTATATTAGCACCTATGGGTTATGTCTTTATGACTTCTATATACACAGACATTTTATAACCTATATTTTTATATTGCTTCACAGATCTCTTGGAGCCCTGGGCATAGACACCCTCCACTCAGTCAGTGTGGGCGGCCTGTCCCTATGCTGATTTGGGGGGCTTGGTTGGCCCTGGGACTTCCGCCCCCTCAGCTCCCGGCTTGAGCAGTTTGGGTGCGGCTTCCACACGTCCTAGCAGCCCGCGCTTGGAGATATTTAGTCCATTGTACATGTAAGTAGGGAGGTTTAACCTCCTTTTTGGGGTTGTCCTCCCCTTCCGTGTCCTTCTCCCCAATTCTTCTGGATGTGTACATACACATTCCCCTTTTATGGGGTCAATTACCAGATGCTACGAGTCTTACACACATTTTAAATTGTTTTGTTTTATAGATACTGTACCCTGCATGCATCCGCTCCTGACGAGGTGGTTTTATCCCCGAAACATGTAGAGCTTACACAGGTGCATGCATACATGTTTTATAGTAATCAAGAATTTTATGTGATGTATTTCTGGAGAGCAATAACTGTATTGTGGAGCAACATCGGCTTATATGTTTTTCTCCTGTGTATAATCTGTCATTATGGTGTCTATACAATATATTTAATAACTTTTTGACCTTCAATATGTGGTTTATACAGTGCATTAATAAACAATTATTCACTTTTGATCAGCATCTGGTTCCTTCCCTGTGCTTCATTCAAAGTCCCAAACCTTTCTCCTTTTTCATTATGAATCAGGGATGGAGGCACCCACCCATCCCCTTACCCTGGGTGTCTCATTTAAATTCCCAAATTTTGTCCCCCCTCCTTTTACATCATTTGTCTATAGGCCGGGTGAAAAGTGGTTAAGCTAAACATTTAAGCTAATCAAAGATGCACCATGTTCTTTTAACACACTGGGGTCCTTGACTGCAAAGTGTATGTTGTTGAAAAAGTTAACTTAGCCTTTAAGTAAATGTATTTTTAATTTTTTATTCTGTGTTCCCAGCTTTATTTTGAATAAATTCAAACAATCCTAAGTGAGGATGGCATAGGATTATTCTGACATGATGCAGGAATCTGCTCTAATCTTCCCGCGTCCGTTACCAGGCTCAAATCTCTTGCTCACAAAACAAGCAAACATAAAATAGAGCTATAGGATTTCAGGGAGTTTACAAGAGGGCACTCTTATCTGTGAATCTAACCAAGTTATACCAGGTGCCTTCTTAGTGTGACAAAAGCAGCTAAGACTACATAGATGTGTTGAAAGACAAAGGCATTTTTCAACTATTTTCTGAATGGGAAAAGTACCTGAAAACTTAATATTTCTACATAAAAACTTGAAAGAATTGTAAATTAGCATTTCATATCCTTGATTATCTTCCTTCTGCATAAAGATGAGCATGCACATCGAGTAGTACAAACAGTACAATCAGTGCCAGGACAAGGCCATTCAGCGCCTAGGGTAAAGATGCCAAACTGCAACCCCCTTTCCCTTAGGTTTAGGGTCAGGGTGCTCACATCCCTGAAATAATCCATTGCGCTCAGGGCAACCACTCCTCCTGCCCACCCCTTGTGCCAGCCCTGAATATAATCCATGGGCAGTGGATTACTGACAGCAGCTACTTTATACTTTATACATTGCCTTATAGGCTAAGTGTCACTCCTTACCAGCTAATTTGAAGACTATGGAAGAGAACATCCATTGGTTACCTCTGTATCAGGGCCCTATGCCATTTTAGTCCTCTGTTGGCTTTTGTGCCAATTGCTTAATTTAATATTTACTGATTGCTCACTTCAGAATTCCTGAACCATTGCTTGGCTTTTTCCTCAAAGGATTCAATAACACAGATTTAAGAAAACTTTTTGGCCACAGTCTAGCTGGTAATGTTACTGGCAGTGGACAGCTTGCTGCAGTTTAACATGAATGGTTAGAAAACTAAAGCAGCATAGGCTAACTTACCAACTAATATTGCAACAAGTGGACAGTAGTGCCTAGTGTCTGCAACCTATGGGTTTGATTTACTAAAGGCACTTTGCGAAGAAAATTTGCCCCAGAGCTTAGGGAATAAACTGAAGCTTTGCTGATTTCCACCATTCAATCCTGTGCAAGCAAAAATGCTATTTTTAAAAAAATGTTCTTACATGTGATTAGGTATTCTTTGTAAAGACAATCTTCACCGCATTCACTAAGCTCTGGGGCAAACTACCTTGCATGTTGTAACTTCCCTTGCAAAGTGAACAGTTTATTTTAGTAAATTAACCCCTATTTCTCCCCTAGATCTCGTGTTATGTGATGGGTTGCATGCATGACATCATGGTGGAATGAGTTTGCTTACACTGGAATGACAATGACCAAGATAATGACTAAAGATGAAATTTGACCAGCAATAGCACACTTCATTAAATACCCAAAGGTTACCAAGGCGTTTTTGCCTTCATGCTATTACCAAGTGATCCTGTGACTGTAGCAATTGTACAACTCATTAAAAATCATCGTTTGCACCCCCCTCTTCGAATTCTTTATCTGTGCTATCACTGCGGCATTGTTAATACATGGTTATGCTAAAAATAGGTGCAATTTCTTTGCTTTTACTGCTGTTTTTTTTGTTCTGAACCATGTAATTAAGCTTCAATTAGTGGTAGAAAAATTGAACTACACTATATGAACAATGCAAATTTTCCTCTTGGACAATCATTTATATTATAGGAGCTTTTAAGTGGTAAATTTCTATTTGAAGGACACATGCAAACATACAGTAATTGCAGATCAGATTGTTGGAAACTGGTAAATGTATCAGTGGCAGGCCTATGTGAAAAAGTAATCAAACCTGTGCAGTATCCACTGCTCTGTAATTCATAAAAGAAGTTGGATACTTTCACATTTTAAACTGAACTCCTCTCCCATTTTAGAAGGTGAGATTTTGACCTTCTTATAAAAGAGAAAAACAGCACAATATATGTTTACTGCTATCTGTTAAATTAATGCACATTTCTGTTCCTCGGGAATGTCTTAGAGTATAATGAACTCTCATAAACTCTCCAAATAATATTTATTTGGAAAGGAAACATCTTAAAAACTAGCAGGGTAGTTGAATGACCACTCAAATATACCCTGCTATCAGAGGCGTAACTAGAACCTTCAGGGCCCCGGTGCAAGAAATTATGAAGGGCCCCCTGACCCCTGGCCAGGGCCCTTTCCTCTTCCCACTGATCCCGGGGCCCTTTACTCCTATCATGGGTCCCTTTATTACGGTACTGCATTGGGGCCCTTTCACAAGTTCTGCAGCAGGCCCCAGGGGGACCAGGGAAGCACACAGGGGCCCTGGGAACAGCAGAAGACAAGTAAACTGGATAGAGGAAAATGGAGGAGATTGGGTCCTCTAAATGCCACCCCTGCCATCCCTCCTATTCAGGTGTACAAGGGAGGCACATGGGCCCCCTGGACCATGGGGCCCGGTTGCAATTGCAACCCCTGCAACCCCTATCGTTACGCCCCTGCCTGCTATATAAATTTTGGAATAAACAAGCACTAGGTTGACCATATTTGCTAGCAAGATGTTTAATGTAGTATTGTGTATTAGAATAAAAAAAAAAAAGTGAGAACATAAGTATTTGTTCATTGTCAATTCGCAGACAGATAAGCCAGCAACAGTGTTTCCAGCATAACATTTTTGCAATATGTATCTATAAATATAATGTGGTTAGAAATAACATAACGAACATAACAAAGTAAATTTTGCCCTGGAGCTACTCCAACATGGTGACTAAGGATGAGCAGATTATGGTTATTTTTTTATTATGTTTTAGAGGTTTTGGAGGATTTGGGGTATATTTAAGGTTGGTTAGTTTTTTTAGTGTTTTTTGTATTTGTGTTTTTTTCCCCTTTCTGAGCATTTAACATATTGGGGATATTTACTAAAACTGGTACACATAGAATCTGGTGCAGCTGCCCATAGTAAGCAATCAGTTTCTAACTTCAGTTTGTTCTATTAAGCCTTGACAATAAGCGAGGGATCTATCCGTTGCTCCCCGCAGATAACAGGTCTGTGTCCACTCCGCTAGGCAGAGCGGACACGGACACAACCTGCTGTTCTTTATGGGGCGGTTGGTTGGAAAGAGACTGCCTTTCCATTTCTGTCTGACTGTCATCTGATCCGCCCTCTGTTCTTAGCAGGTCAGATCGGATCGAATGCCGGAGGGTGTCGGCGGACACATGTGTGCTGACATTCGCTGCTCCATAGAGAACAATTGGTGGTCGGATCGAGTCCTCCTGAAAAACAGACAGGTGGACCTGATTAGCCCACTTGTGTGAAAAGGGCTTATAACCTAGAAGCTGACTGGTTACTATGCACAGCTGCACCCCATTCTGTGTGCACCAGTTTTAGTATTTGATGTATTTGTGTATTGCTGATTAATTTTGTTCACATTTTTCCCACTGTCTGTTCTTTCTTTAAGTGGAAACATTAAAACATTATTAAAACATTAAATAATTCAGGTAATAATGGAACATTTTGATCCAAGACCAAGTGCAAGATAGTTGAAATGAACTTCTGTAACCATCACCCTTGCAAACCAACAAAACATCTTCATTTTGCCAATGCCCCATTGGTTTAAATATATTTCACCAAAATGGAGATTTTTTATGAAATCTTCTGATTTTTGCAGAAATTTCTGGGAACTAAAAAAATGCTCAGTTTCTCTCATGCCTACAGGTGAGAAATTGACACACAATATAAACCATTGCAAAACAGCTGTGTTGCATTCTGATTGCATCAGGGATAAGAACTAAAGCACACCCTGTAGAAAAAGGTCTTGCAGCAAAAGCATTCAGTGGGCTGGAAACATTCATCTGATTTACCATGCAAAGATACATGCTATAGTTTGTTGGCTTTGAGAATTTCATTATGAACAGTGGATGAGCATGTCAGGTGAGAAAGATATTCAAAGGTCTGATCATTTGCAAACAATCAGGAACCCTCATGTGACTCTGCAGGCCTTCTTGCTATTAGAGGTTCATGAAAGGTTCAACTTGATGGATGATGTGTCTTTTTCTACCTCTAACTATATAATTATGTGTCAAGTATAGCATGTATTTGTGAAGAAAATATACTCTACCATTTTGGGACCCCTCAACCCCCTTGCCTACATTTTGTTTTTTCTATATTAAGCAATAGTAAAAAGCCGCATTTTAGAGATTCTCCTAAATTCACTACAAATGCTGTAAGCAGACCACGTAGATTGTTTATATGCTGCCTCTGAAAATACATTAGTGTACTTCAAATGAATCATTAAAATTCAGCTAAAGAAAAAGCCCAGGTGTCTCGGTCTTGTTAATTGATGATCTAACAAGGCATTTATTTTCCTTGAAAACCTTAGGGATGACTTTTATTAATTTGCAGTCCTTTCTCTAATATATTTTGCAGCTACATTAGAATAATCAAATGGGCCAGGTCGTTTGGTTAAACATTCTGTACTGTGTCTCAGAAGGAGAAATTGTTCAGTCATTTGAGTTCATATCAAAGTTCAGTTCAAAAGGCATATAAAATATGTTCCTTCTTTAATCCCACGAGAAATGGATAATAGTATACTCTCTTTTCAGCTGGTCTTCAAAGCATAACATCTTTGAAGTTGCCCCTTCTCAGCTGCCTGAAAGTTACATGAATCTGTATGGTAGACTACTGTTTCAGAACAGGATACTGTGCCAGTGAGCCCCATACCAAAAAATGAAGTCCTTATTTAGTATGTGGAAGTTCCTGAGGAACTCTTTCATCCGGGTTCCAATGTTTTAGCAGGTATTTATGTCTCGTGTAAATGCTCAGCCTCAACTGCGGAGATGATTAAGCATGCAGTAAAAACTGTGTAAAAGTAATTTATGAATAAGCATGTTATTTTTTTTCGTACGTGCATTTGATCACACAGAAGAAACAAACTGACCAAGTTTATGAGGAATTGCAGCTTCTATAAAGTACTATTTCCAGCAAGTCTGTTCAACCTATTACCGCAGTGGAAGATCCTTTAGCTGGAGCCCCCAAATGAGAATAGTTACAATGGAAATTGTATTCTTCATACCAGTTTTCTTATTAAAGCAGCTTATGTAGATTGGAAACATGTGGGCTCACTTGTTGGGTTGAGTTGCTCCATGCACTGAATGCAGATTTGTTTCAGAATGTGAGTTTTCGGAGTCATTCTCTGTGGTTGTTTGCTAAGGAGGGAACATCCCAGCATATGGGATCTAGTAAAACACGTGTTCTGTTTGTTTCCTTTGGCTTCTGTGGGCTATGATGTTTTCAAGATGACAGGTTGTGGGAAAATGTAAATAAAAGTGGGTTCCCTCACAGCGTGACTTGTTAACCTTACTGTGGGAAGAAAACAAGTCTGAATTGTTGAATGTTATTTGGAAAGGTAACTTACGGGACTCCTTTCCAGCATATGAGAGAAAAAAGAAGTACATTCAGTTTTAAAGAAATCAACGAGAAATGCATGTGTTGTTTAATCTGCCTTCGTTATAGGCAATATCCATGCTTTATACAGTATTTTCATTTCATTTTATTTATGTGCTTACAGTGAACCTATCCTTTGAACATTCAGGAGTTATGATTACAGAAGTCTTACTGCAGACAAAGAGAAGCCTGCTCATTGCAGCCCATAGCAATTTAAGGTGTTTGTATATCTAAAAACTTTTTTTTGGGCTACAAAAAAAAAAGGTACTGCCCTTTATAGATAATTGCCACCGGAAGAAGTGTTCCCATTGAAACCTCTTCTGGGAACAACTGTAAAATGATGGGCTTGCCATCAATTTCTGTTTTAGTAACAATGTTTACTAGGAAAAATAGAGAGGAAGAATCTGCCAGATGGGGACTTGTTATTCGACAAAACGAATAACTTGACTGAGGTTTACATATTTTAAAATTAATTTAAAGTACACCTACTGAACAAATTGACCAAGTTTATGAGGAATTGCAGCTTCTTTAAAGTATTATTTCCAGCAAGTCCGTTCAACCTATTACCCATTCGCTATAAAGCGGGCCCCCTCTGCTGTAGGTATCAATGCTTCACTTACTCCCTCTACTTTGTTCGCTCTTTGGAGCCCCCCTTAAAATCTTTGTTAAATTTCCTGGACAGGTCTGAATCACAGCTTATATAGGGTTGAAAGCTCATCTCATGCCTACAGTGTGATAATGCTGAGCCTTGGAATTGATTAAGTTGTATCTACTGTAGGAGGAAGGAGAGTTACATGTTCCCCCATGCATGGAAAGCTTGGCTTTTCTGAGGACTCTGGTAGGTGTACTTTAAATTAATTTTAAAATATGTAGACCCCAGTCAAGTTATTTGTTTTGTCGAATAACGAGTCCCCATTAGGCAGATTCTTCCTCTCTATTTTTCCTAGTAAACTTGTTACTAAAACAGAGATTGATGGCAAGCCCCAGAAGAGGTAGATCCTTCAATGGGAACACTTCTTCCGGTGACAATTGTCTATAAAGGGCAATACCCTTTTTTTTTTTTTTTTTGTAAAAGGTTTTTAGATATACAAACACCTTAAATTGCTATGGGCTGCAATGAGCAGGCTTCTCTTTGTCTGCAGTAAGACTTCTTGCATACAGTATTGACGTTTAAAGATCAGCATTTCTGGACGTGATTTCAGGCATTTATGTTGGGCATATTTGTGTGCACGCATTTGCTCATATTTGCACGTATTTACTAACCAGCAATGCAGATTTTTCTATTTTTTCTACTGATCAAGCGCTTGTTTATGTGCCTGCGTGTACAGGCACATTGAAAACAATGGGCTGCATTTTATATCACTAAAGCAATGCTGTATGCCTTAAAACTTTTCTGACAGCAGTGTGCAAGAGGCCTTAGGCAGTTTTGAACTGAGTATGTTTTTTAGGTCATAAGACACAACACATCCTATAGCTTAGTTGTAGTTTACAGTAATGTTACACTTTTTTTCCCTCTTAGGCTATTCACCCTTTAAATGTTTAAGAAGATAGCAAACACACTGGCCTTCCATCACACATTTTTCTCTAGCAGTACAAAAGTGAGCACACCACACACATTTTTATAAATATTTGATTATATCTTTTCATGTGACAACACTGAAGAAATGCCACTTTGCTACAATGTAAAGTAGTGAGTGTACAGCTTGTATAACAGTGTAAATTTGCTGTCCCCTCAAAATAACTCAACACACAGCCATTAATGTCTAAACCGCTGGCAACAAAAGTGAGTACACCCTAAGTGAAAATGTCCAAATTGGGCCCAATTAGCCATTTCCCTCCCCAGTGTCATGTGACTCGTTAGTGTAACAAGGTCTCAGGTGTGAATGGGGAGCAGGTGTGTTAAATTTGGTGTTATTACTTGCACTCTCTCATACTGATCACTGGAAGTTCAACATGGCACCTCATGGCAAAGAACTCCCTAAGGAACTGAAAAAAAGAATTGTTGCTCTACACAAAAATGGCCTAGCCTATAAGAAGATTGCCAAGACCCTGAAACTAAGCTGCAGCATGGTTTCCAAGACCATATAGCGGTTTAACAGGACAGGTTTCACTCAGAATAGGCTTCACCATGGTCGACTAAAGAAGTTGAGTGCACATACTCAGCATCATATCCAGAGGTTGTCTTTGGGAAATAGACGTATGAGTGCTGCCAGCATCTCTGCAGAGGTTGAAGGGGTGGGGGTCAGCCTGTCCGTGCTCAGACCATACGCCGCACACTGCATCAAATTGGTCTGTATGGCTGTTGTCCCAGAAGGAAGCCTCTTCTAAAGATGATGCACAAGAAAGCCCACAAACAGTGTGCTGAAGACAAGCAGACTAGGACATGGACTACTGGAACCATGTCCTGTGGTCTGATGAGATCAAGATAAACTTATTTGGTTCAGATGGTGTCAAGCGTGTGTGGCGGCAACCGAGTGAGGAGTACAAAGACAAGTGTGTCCTGCCTACAGTCAAGCATAGTGGTGGAAGTGTCATGGTCTGGGCCTGCATGAGTGCTACCGGCACTGAGGAGCTACAGATCATTGAGGAAACCATGAATGCCAACATGTGTGTCATACTGAAGCTGAGCATGATCCCCTCCCTTCGTAGACTGGGCTGCAGGGAATTATTCCAACATGATAACGACCCCAAACACACCTTCAAGAGGACCACTGCCTTGCTAAAGTAGCTGAAGGTTAAGGTGATGGACTAGCCAAGCATGTCTCCAGACCTAAACTCTATTGATCATCTGTGGGGCATCCTCAAACGGAAGGTGGAGGAGCACATCCATCATCTCTGTGAGGTTGTCATGGAAGAGTAGAAGAGGACACCAGTGGCAACCTGTGAAGCTCTGGTGAACTCCAGGGTTAAGGCAGTGCTGGAAAATTATGGTGGCCACGCAAAATATTGACACTTTGGGCCCAATGTGGACATTTACACTTAGGGGTGTACTCACTTTTGTTGCCAGCTTTTTAGACACTAATGGCTGTGTCTTAAGTTATTTTGGGGGGCAGCAAATTTACACTGTCATACAAACTGTATATTCACTACTTTACATTGTAGCAAAGTGTCATTTCTTCAGTGTTGTCACATGAAAAGATATAATAAAATATTTACAAAAATGGGAGGCGTGTACTCACTTTTGTGAGATACTGTATGCATTACTTGATAATATTAAGGCTTTTGTGAGCAAATTCAGGAGCACCCGTTGAAGAAATGTTTACAGTATGGGGGTCCAACCTGTGGCCCAACACAAAATCATAAACTTAAAAATGTTGATTTTTTTTTTGGAACTTTTTGTGAAAACGCATTTACACTTAGCAAACATGTGTGACTGAAGAAAAATTTGACAGCGTCTCTTTACTGGACTTATACAAGTTTTATCTTCCCAAAGAAAAATATCCCACTTTCCACAATCACGCCTTATTCATGTCATCAGTTCTCGGCAGCACCTATGTTTGCCAGCAACTATTTTGAAGTATGAAGCAACAAAGGACAAAATTAGAAGCAAAATATCTGATGAGCACCTTGAGAGTTCATTTAAAATTGCTACTCCATCCATTGAACCCGATATTAAAGTGTAATATACCTGAGTGATAACATTTTTTTCTTTCTTTTTTTTTTTTTACATTTTTTGTAATATTTGTTATCATAAAATTAAAAGAGGGCAACATAAAACAAGTGCGATATTTGACACTGTTTTTGATAAAAACAGTGTCAAATATCGCACTTGTTTTATGTTGCCCTCTTTTAATTTTGTGATAAAAAATATTACAAAAAATGTAAAAAAAAGAAAGAAAAAAATGTTATCACTCAGGTATATTACATGCATTGAGTACATTATCTATATCAGTGATCATTAATTTATGATCTGCCTGACTTTTTCTGTTCATCAGATATCCTTATTGTTAGTGTATTTTATGTGCGGTTCAGGACAATTCTTATTTCAATGTGGCTCAGGAAGGTCAAAAGGTTGGACACCCCTGGTTTACATCATGTATTCAGATTTCTGTATGGCCCATTTAGTGTTAACAGAAAGAATGTTTATGAAAATCTTTGACAATAGAATTAAGAGCAGGTACAGTAGCACTGTAATGTTTCCATATACCAAAGGTATACACCTGTACAGTTTTTAAGGACTCACATGAGGAAAGGATAAACCTTTCATGATGACATGTAACTTGATCTGCCTAAAAATTGCTGCATACAAACCAGGGGCGTTACTAGGTGGGGAAAAGACCAGGGGCTTCAGCCGAATGTAAATTTGATAACCCCTCCCACATTTTAAAGTCCAAGCCCGGCATGAAGGGGGGGAGGCTCACTTGATGGTTGCTGCCTGGCTCACCAGTGCCCATCAATGCTGACCACTAGACTGACCTACCTGATTCCTACACTGACCTACCTGACCCCTACACTAACCCCCCAGACCCCTACATTAACCATTACACTAACCCACCTGACCCCTACACTGACCTACCTCACACATACACTGACCTACCTGATACATAGGGAGAAAAGAAGGGGAAGACAAGAAAGCGCCACTAAGTGTAGTATTGTAAGACATTTTTAATTGCCCCCAATAAAGGGCTACTGAAAAAATGACAAAGTAAAGCAGGCTTATTCAGTGTGTGGAAGAGCTGGGTGCTGTGTCTGTCATCCACAAAGCATGGAGAGGCGGCTGGGGAGCCAGAGGAAGAGGTCCGCTGTGCGAGGCAGGTGTCCTGGTGAGTAGCAGCTGTAAGCCAAGGATCTCCCCGACTCACAGGTGGTGAGGGTATCACCGGATAGACGCTGCAGCCGAGGAGGAAGTCCACGTGGAGAGTCCAATGTCTGGATGGAGCGCGGGATGACGTGCCATTTCCTAGAGTGCCCGGCACGGCTGCGGGGTCATTCCCTCCTCCTGGAACCGGCGGCGCCTATGATGGATGTCACGCGTCCCGCTGTCCCGACATTGGACCAGTGTCACGTCCATCATAGGAGCCGGGTCCAACAGGCGGGACTTTGTGTACGTCACTCGGCCATGCTGGGTAAGTGGGAGATCCATCCCCGCTCTCTGTGGAAATGGCAAATAAGGACATACTGAAGAAGAAGAGAAGGTGGTGGACAGGGGGATGAATGACAGGATTCCCCCCTCCACTCACAGAATGTGTTGCATTCTTTGAAAACAATATAAAGTGTTTTCTTAATGGATAAAGCTGGCCGGAAGATTTTAACAAGTGCAGTTGCTGCTCTTTAGGCCCCTTTCACACGGATGGATAGAATCCAGCTTTTAGCTGTGGATAGATGAAGTTATCTACCGCAGCTATACTGTGACAATACTTTCCTATGGCCCCTTTCACACTCTGGATTTAGCAACGGTTTTGTTACAGACGATTTAGAACGATTAGAAAAAATGGATTGGAATGCGTCCAGGAACGATTTTATACAGCTATCTGCACATATCTGCAGCTATCTGCAGGTAAAAGCAGTGCACTGTGTCACCTACGGATAGCAACAGCAACAAGCATAGAAAATCAATAGGAAGCACTTCAGAAATGTCAAGAATGTTAAGAATGTTTCCACTGCAGCTAAACGTAGCTGCATGTAACCATGGCTAATCGGAATGTACAAATGCAAGTAATCGTGATTTGGAGCCTGTTATCTGGCTTGCATTTAGCAACGGCAGAACAGCCGCCCATGTGAAAGGGGCCTAATTCAAGCAGCACCAAAAGATCACAACTGTGAGGAGGAACAAACATCAATAAAGGAAGGATTTCTACAATAAGAAGCAGCCAGAAGGACATAAGACATCCTTCATTAGAGGTACGTTATGTCCCTAGTGCAGTGCAAGCAAAAAATGTAAGTAACCTCCAGCTTTAGTAAAGGACCTGCTGCAATATGGGGATCCAGCCTGCATCCACCTCCAGTGTGCTGCTGACATGGCTGCCCTGTCAGGCTGCAAACCCACTGTGCAGAAAATAATATCCAGAGTCCAGGCAGCACTTCCAGTGGGAGGTTTATTATGAAGCAGTAATACACATCAACAGTAGTTAAGGTGTTTGATAAAAAGATATGGCTCGCAATTGGCATTCCAATTCATTCCAAAGGTGTTGAGTAGGGTTGCGTGCAGGCTTGAGTTATTCCACATTGAAGCTGTCAAACCATGTCTTTATGGACCTGCTCCTGATCTCAGTAATTTAGAGGAATGCCCACATACTTTTGACCTTATCGTGTATGTTCTTCAGATTTATATGAAATGTTCTGACATTTTTTTCTTCTTTAAACATGGCTTCATCTTTCAGAGCTTTATATCTAATTCTAAATGGGAGGAAGGAAAGAGAGAGCTCAGAAGGGTGACACTGGGGGGTAATCAGCTCAGCTGTTCACAATTGTCACCCAGGTCAGATACCTTACATTTTCTGCCTTAGTTCTCTCAAGGCTCTAGAGATTCCCACACTGGTGTCCTTCCGATTGAAGAGCAAGGTCAAGTCTGTAAGCTATAGTCTATTTAGCCTACACACTCAAAGCTATAAAAAGGTCGGTAGTTTCATTGTAAGTACTATTACCGTAGTAAGAAGGTACTGTATAAATGTGACTGAACTCCTCTCTGTTTTATAATACATTTTACACGTTCCTTTAGCTCAGCGAGGAAGTTATTTACAAGGAAAGATGTCATAAGGCCAGTATGAATGAGGCAGACGCTTTAAATAATATACCTGTATTTAGAGCTGAAACTATGTACATATATCAAGGTAGGGGAGAAACTAATAACACTGTAACATAGGCTGAAACACACTTGCTTAGTCTCATCTTCTGTAACTGACAAGTTTCACCAATATTATTGAGGAAAAATCAGTAAAACACTTACTGCATTGTAATCATATTGTGATTCAGTTCTACTAGCTGTGCATTGTTTTAGATTTATTATTTTATCTTCTAAATGTATCAATTGGAGAATGAGTACATGAACCAACCTTGATCCATCTTGTTCCATATTTTTTGTAATGTTATCTTGGAAGCATACTATTATGTGGGTTCTCATTTCTTTCTTTTATCGCTTATGGCTGTATTCCTGGGTTTTGAAAACAAAGGATGCAACGTATGTAACACTGAGGATTGGCATCATGTCATCATGAGCAGGGAAATGTATTATTTGAAGTGGTTGTATACCCAGTAAAGTGACTGGCCTCAGGTGATACAAAACAAATCCTCCCACATAAGTTGTACCTGTTTATCGTTCTTCTCTTCAGTAGTTCAAAGTGCAGAATTTATAAAGCTTGTTTGAGCCTTCAGAAAGCAGGGTACAGGGAGCTGAAGTTACATTCTGCAGAGCTCAGTGAGAAGAGTTTTGAGAGCTGATTGGTGTGAAGGGATACATCCCCTTCACACAGCACACAGGAATAGATCTGAGGCTGTCAGTCACAGGCTGTGTGCTGGAGATCCCTCCTCTTTCACCTTTTTACCTATTAGTGTCAGGAAAACTCTTCAGATGTGATTCATGAAGATTGCAGAGGTGGCAATAGACAGAAATAACATTTTGTACCATGGATTGTGCCAAGTACACACTATAGAGAGATATGCTTTGTTCATATTTCACGTAAAAGGTTTACAACAGTGTATTTGCTTATCCCTCGCTTATCACAAATTTATATATATTTGGATCTGATCTGGTGAATGTACAGCTACGATTAAGTGCCAATAGAGGCAATTTTTTTGCTTGCCTGTCTGCTGTCACGTGGATTTTTTCTATTTTTGATACAATAAAGCTTTTTTAATTGTAGTGCGGTCGTCCACCAGTCTTCTCTTCAAGTACTGGTCCCCTAACCTCTCCCATGAGTTCTCTTGCCCCTGGATCCTATGAGAGAGGACCAGGCTGCTGGAAATGTCAACTTCACCAATAGGAGATGTCATGCAGGGAGTGATGTGCACACCAAAAGAAGGACCCCAGTAATTAAAGAGAAGAAAGCTTGTCTCATGACAATAACTTCGGGTAAGTAACATGGAAAATTTTGGCAAATACTTACCGTAATTTTCCTTTCTTGGCACCAATCCATGGCAATACATACTGCATAAACTGCCATGCTGGTGTCAGGAAAATGGAAATTTGTATCAAATACGTACTGTAATTTTCCTTTCCCTACACCAATCCATGGAAGCATACATGTGATTGTATGTTGCCATGTTGGTGCCAGGAAAATGGCCATTGGGATAGTCTTTTTTTCCATGCCAGAGGTCAGTTAGGGGTGGGTAAAAGGAAGGGTTGCTAATACCCTGAAGTTGGGCTTTAAAGTATTGTAAAGTGGTGAACTAGACCTCATATTAACTTTGTTACCAAAAAACAAAAATAAAAACAGGTAAGACATCTATCTGAACAAAAGTGTAACTCAGTAATACGGGTGAATTTTTTTTTTTTTGCAAACCACCCTCTTTAATTTCAGGGTCACTTTAGAAGATGGGGTGTATTTTAATCCATAAATACCAAATGTAAGTGCTAGTAAATGCAATGTGTACCCAAAGAATATGGTACAGAGAAGCCTTATTGCTGACAGAGGAGCATGTGACACATTGCTGTGTAATGGACTTAAGATCTTATTTTGTTTGAGCAGTAAAGCGCGTCTGGCTTCTTTCTTCGACTATTTTCTACTGACAGTATGGGGAGTTACTAGGTGAAAACAGCCAGAGGGTGTCTGCTTTACCTCTTCTGTATATAATAACCTTATACAGACATTTTCTGTGTACTAATAGGTATACATGTGTGAACAAACAATATTTCATCATCCTTACAGAAACCGTTTACCGCCTTTTCCTAATATTTTAAGGGAACTATTTTGTTGTCAGAGCGTGATGTGGGCCAGCTTGCTTTCTAAATTAGTTTGGACAGACGGACACACAATATTGGTGTAAGCAGACACAGGTTTGTTTTTGATTG
>BLSH010316628.1:1347332-1360618 GCA_018402905.1 Glandirana rugosa
TTGAGACACCCAAAAAAAAAAAAAATATTTACATCGCGTGGGGGATACCTCGGCATTCATCTAACCCTAGGGGGTAGGACGTGTTGGTCCGTGTGGTTTAAAAGTCACCCTTATTTGAACCAACCCCTTATACCCATAATACCCTACGGGTGAAGTGAAATTGGTGAAGTTATGGTCCGTGAATCCTGTGAAGGGCGGGTCTGGTTAAAAGTCGAAAGTCACGACAACGCAAAGCTTACTCTTAACGCGCCAGTACGCTGCGACGTGGGTTTGTTTGAAAAACAGTAAAACAAGGGTGTTTATCTCGAAAGAAAACCACCATAAACTAGTGGGGACGCCAAAAATAAAAAACGCGATATTGTTTTTTTCTGGCTTTTAAAACTTTTTTTTTTTTTAAAAAAGAAACAAAGACAGTGTTTTTAAACATATTAAAAACCGCAGGGGTGATCAAATACCACCAAAAGAAAGCTCTATTTGTGGGAACAAAATGACAAAAAGTTTGTTTGGGTGCAGCGTCGCATGACCGCGCAATTCTCATTCGAAACGCAACAGCACTGAAAGCTGAAAATTGGTCTGGGCGGGAAGTGTCCTAAGTGCCTGGTATTGAAGTGGTTAAAGTGAAGTGGGCATCCCATAATACCCATATTCCCCAACCAAGTTTATTCCCACTGAAAATTTGGTGTGCCTGGTTGTGCAGGATGGGGGATCCCAATCTACTTACGGCTCCATAGGGGGTGCGCTACATTTATAAAAAAAAAAAAAACCCACAGAGTTCAGATGTAAGATATGAAGAGCTTCATAGAGAGCTCCATAGTTTTGTTATTTAGGTTAGAAGAGCTAGCATTTGTAGTGTGAAATTAGTTTTCCTGAAACAAAAAAAAAATGTATATTGGATATAATACTGTGTTTATTCATCAGATCACATGACCCTTTGCCCCACAATGCCTTTACTCTGACGTTATCTTAACCTGACTACAAGGTTTAGGAGTAGAACACACCGGCTGTGATCAGTGGTTTCCATGCAGCAGTTTATGATTTTAAATACTCTATCTAAATTTTGTCTGTCAGTTTAATTCAGTGCCTTACTAGCAGGGGAGCAAATGTAATTTTGCTTTTCTGTAATGAATAAAACATCAGGAAAATGTATATAGAATACTTGTTTAATTTCCTCCTCACCTGCATTCCTCCACTGAAAAATTATGAAGTGTTGTCTCTGTGGGTCCCCGGGAACAAAGTTGCCTTCCCGGAGCTTAATTGCTGACATTCAATTTCTTTTTCTCACAAACCAAAAAGTACACTTGTGTAAACTAACAATGTATCCTCGTTTGCTGTGTTTAACACTTCTACATATGCATTTCATTTACAGTTGAAGGAGCTCGAATAAATGTACATGTAATTAAAATATGATAGACTGGCTATCATTTTTAACCTCGATGTCTTCACTGAAAGTGTTTATGGAGGTGTTAGGCTCAGAACATACTCAGTTCAGATTTTATGTGAAAAGCTAATCTCACACACCTATCTTTTTATGAAATGCAAGTATTAAATGTTAAAGGAATTTCATCTAGGTGAATGCGTTTTGCTCATGTTGGACATATGGAGAGTTTTATGTGTCGATTTTATCATGGCTGCTCAAGGAAAAAAAGAAACACGTTTTAGTGCTTTTGTTGAACAACCTATTATAACTTTTTAGGGACCGTAGAAGCATTTTCATCGGAATAGGTAAACATTTTTTTTTTTTTTTTTTACACAAACGCGAAGGAAGTCTTTTGTCATGCACAGCATGGTAGTATGAAGCTGCCAACTACAGCAGCCCAACACCTGAGCCTCATACTAGATCCATAGCAAAACACAGAAACATAGAAAAGTGACGGCAGAAAAAGACTGAGTAGTCCATCGAGTCTGCCCCTTTTTATTTATTTATTTATTTATTTTTATAATTTTTTTTTTACATTAACCTTGTTGTCTGACTATAGATTTATGTTTATCCCAAGCATGTTTGAAGCAATTTACTGTTGACTGTCTCACAACCTCTGTTGGCAGTTTATTCCAATCATCAACCACCCTTTCAGTAAAATAATACTTTCTAAGATTAGTTTTGAACTTCCCCCCAGTTAGTTTGAGGTCATGTCCCTGTGTTCTTGATTTTGGTTTCATATTGAAAAGACTGCCCTCCTGAACCTTATTCACCCCCTTGATGTATTTAAAGGTTTCAATCATGTCTCCCCTCTCCCTTCTTACCTCCAGACTGTACATATTAAGTTCCTGAAGTCGCTCTTGATATGTTTTATCCCCCAGACCTTTCACCATTTTTGTTACCCGTCTCTGAACTCATTCTATTATTACTATTTTATCAATATCTTTTTGTAAGTGTGGTCTCCAGAACTGGACACAGTATTCTAAGTGAGGTCTCACTAAAGATCTATATAGAGGAATCAGAACCTCCTTCCTCCTGCTGGTGATCCCTCTACTGATACATCCCAGAATTCTATTTGCTTTTCCCACTGCCTGGTTACACTGTTTGCTCATTTTGCAATCATCTGAAATAAGCACCCCCAAATCTTTTTCTTTTGTAGTGCTGGCTAACACTGTGCCCCCAATGCTGTACTCTCTAAGGGGATTCTTTTTCCCTAGATGCATTATTTTACATTTAGAAATATTGAACTGCAGTCTCCACTGCTTTGACCAATCTTCCAGCAATGCCAAATCATGTTCCATGTTACAGACACCTCCAGGGATATCAACCCTATTACACACCTTTGTATCATCAGCAAAGAGACATACATTGCCCAGCAAACCTTTAGTTAGATCACTTACATACAGGTTGAATAGAACAGGACCCAATATAGAGCCTTGTGGTACCCCACTAGTGACTGGTCTCTGTTCTGAGTGAACCCCATTTACAACCACACACTGGGATCTATTCTTTAGCCAACTGCATATCCACTGAACCACCCAAGGGTTAAGTCCCAGCTTGTACAACTTTTGTAACATATGTATACACTACTTGATAGAAAGATTGTCAACATATTTTCAAATTATTGAGTTTCAAGTGTTTCCAGTGAAGAGCACTGGAAATTCTGCATATAAAGACAGTTGGACAATTGTGAGCATCCAACCTAGTATCAACAATTTTATGAAGGCCCTTTTTATTATGTTTTATTCAGTTATGGTTTGATTAGTTTAGTGTGGAAGAACTTGAGTGGTCTGCACAAAACCCTGACTTTAACCCTGCTCAATAACTTTCAGATCAATTGGAATGTCCATTACAAGCCAGGTCTTCTCAACCAACATCAGCACCTAAAGGCTAGTACAGACGCGGGCCAAATATCACATTTGACCTATGTGTATGGCAGCCAGTCTGACAGAAGCCAACCGATCATGGCTGGGAGCGCTGACCAGAGTGTTCTGGTGGGGGGCCATCCCATTGTCAGAACACAATAGCACAACAGGGGAGATCGCTGTACTAATATCAGATTGTTAGTACAGTGGCTCCGACCTGAGCTGTCACCCGCTGGTTTGAACAAAAAAAAAAACTAGTGGTGTGTATGGGGCTTAAGCCTCACAAATACCTTTTCAGCTGAATGGTCCTAAAGTCTCACACATACACACACACTTTCTCAAGCACTTGTGGAAAGATTACCCAGAAGACTGGAGACTGTAATAGCCATGTATTGGGGGGGGGGGGGGTGGTAAAAACACCTTTATATTAACACTAACAGTTTTGAAAAGCCCAGCATGCAGATGTGATGCTCAGGTGTCTACAAGAGTATTTTCATGTTGTGGTCATGATGTTTCATGTTTAGTCAGATGGAGAATATTTTGGCATGCAGTATTCTGTGCCCCATTCATTGACAAAGATGCCCAGATGTACACCTTGTGCAGTCATCATGGTTTTATATCTAGAAGAGTTACGGAGGGCATATTTCTTTGAGATCAGGCCCTTATGGCAATCTTAAGGGAGCATTATTGGTGCTTAAAGCAGTATTAAACCCAAAACCAAAAATGTAACACATTGCAGCATACCAGTTATTAGATGGTGCTGCATTTGTTAGGTGGTGGCTGCATTTGTTTTAGTTTTTTTAGGCTTTTTTCCCTCTGTTTTCATCTAGTGATCTGACCAGTAACACACCTCCTGTATAAGAGTGCCCCCACTCTGGATAAAGGCGCATTGGGGGCATATTTGGACTGGTGGATTGTTAAACTGGGGGGAGGGGAGTGTTAGATGGACTAGCAGATTTAAATACACTAACACATTGACCCCCAAACTCCAGCTAACTCTTTATAATCAGTTACAGCAAACCGTTTCCTTTCCTTTTGGGATAAAGGTTTTAAATACATGTCTTTAAAGTGGTTCTAAAGGCAGAAGTTTTTTTTTTGTACCTTAATGTATTCTATTCATTAAGGTAAAAAAAACCTTCTGCATGTAGCTTCACCCCCAGCTCCCCTAGAAGCTTGAGCCTGATCTCAATCAGCGATGTGCACAAGCAGTATCTCTCTCTGCTCTCTCTCCTAATTGGACAGAAAGGCAGCAGTGGGAGCTATTGACTCTGACTGCTGTCAATCATAGGCAGTGAGGAGGGAGCAGGGGGTGGGGCCGATCTGCATCTGTGTGTCTTTTGGACACATAGGGAGTTGATTTACTAAAGGGAAAAAGACTGTGCACTTTGCAAAGTGCAGTTGCACCCTTGAAGAGAAGTTGCTCCAGAGTTTAGTAAATGAGCAGAAACTCTGGTGACATCCATCATCTAATCACGTGCAGGAAAAAATGCATTTTTTTTTTATTTTCCTTGTACATGATTGGGTATTCTTTGCAAAGTGAAGCCTTACCTCATTTACTAAGCTCTGGAGCAACTGCCTTTGCAGAGGGCAACTGCACTTTGCAAAGTGCACAGTCTATTTGTCTTTATTATTATTATTATTTTAGGTACTTATATAGTGCCATCAATTTACGCAGTGCTTTACATATACATTAACATCAGTCCCTACCTTCAAGGAGCTTACAATTTAGGGTCCCTAACTCACATTCATAAATACATATACTAGGGCCAATTTAGACAGGATCTAATTGACCTACCAGCGTGTCTTTGAAGTGTGGGAGGAAATTGGAGTACCCGGAGAAAACACACGCAGACACAGGGAGAACATGCAAACTCCAGGTAGATAGTGTCGTGGTTGGGACTCAAACCAGCGACCCTTTTGCTACTAGGCGGAAGTGCTAACCACTACACCACTGTGCCGCCCTGTCTTTAGTATATCAACCTGATAGTGTGGGGCTTGTGAGCGAGCATGCATGAGTACCACTTGCTATAGGGGCACTCAGCAAGGGGGAGGAGCCAGGAGTGGCGGCGGGGTGACCAGAGAATAAGAGGTATGAATGATAAGTTAGTTATTTTAAAAAAAATGACCTTAGTAGCACTTTAATATGTATGTCTACAAATGTAATACAAAGTTATCCAGCAAAAAATGGGGTGTCTGACATAAGTAAATCTTTTTTGCGTAGAAGCCTATTTTGGTAAATAGACAATAATTTCAAACGAATGCCTTATTTAAACAATGTAGAACTGAGATTGTCTCTACACTTGCCCTAAATCTGACTATGGCTGGTATTTACGTTCTCAGTGACAGTTTCTAAGCTGCATTGCCCACTCTGGGTTTCCAGGGCTTAGTTTATGATTATGTGGTCCTAAACCTAAACTCTATTCACTAACCATATTTTAAAAAATATATAACGTGTTAGCCTGTATATTTGTTTTAGAGAAGCTTGTAAAAACTTTGTTCAAGACACACAAATACTTTGAATGACATAATTCAAATTGCAGTCAAGAACTCACATTTCTGGTAATTGCACAGTAGGGCACAATTTAAAACTAAGCCATACATTTCTTTCTAGCAGGAACAGTTAAAAAGTGTGAGTGCATTAGTAAATACGACATAAAGAACCATGTGTGGAAGAAGCGGTGGGTGGCATACTTACCAGTAAATTTTGAACATGTTTGCTTTCAAAATATTTAATACTGTGTCGAGATTCAAAACTCTTAATATAAAGAATTCTTTTTTTAGTAGAAAACAGTTTAAGAGCACTATTACGTGACTAATCGCAAAGCAGGGAATACTGAACATTTGATTTTGGGGGCATATATTCTTAATTATACCACAGTATTGTGACAAATCACCAAACAAACAAGTACAAACATAATAATCTCATACCTGGTGTATGAAAGGCAGGAGTTTGACCTTGCATTTTATTTAATGGAAGAAAAGTGTGCAGTGAAAAAAACCCCAGTTTTTCTTACTTTTTGCTAAAATACAAATCCAAAAAAAAAAAATAAAAAAACATTTTTTTTCATCGGTTTTGGCCGATTTATATTCTTCCTCATATTTGTGATTAAAAAAATCGCAATTGGCATTTATTGATTGGTTTGCGCAAAAGTTGCCGAGTTTACGGATGGTGAGAATTCATGTCTGGGGTTTTAATTTTTTTTTTTATTTTTTACTGGTAATGGACATGTCGGATATTTTTGACACTTTTTTGGGACCAATGACATTTATACAGCGATCGGAAATTTAAATGTCCACTGATTACTGTATAAATGTTATTGGCAGTGAAGGGGGTTAACCTGGGGGGGAGCTCTAGGTGTTAACTGTGTTCCCTGCATGTGTTCTAACAGTGGGGGGGGGGCTGGGCTAACATGGGCATAGGAGATCTGCCATTCCAGCCCAGGCCAATTTTCAGCTTTCAGCGCTGTCACACTTTGAATGACAATTGCACGGGCAACGCTGTACCCAAACTAATTTTTTACAATATTTTGAGACAGATAGAGCTTTCTTTTGGTGGTATTTAATCATCACTGTTTTTTTTTTAAGCGACTAAAAAAAGACAGTAAATTTTGAAAAGAAAAACAGTTCCTGTTATAAAATTTTGTAAATAAGTAAGTTTTCTCCTTCACTGATATGCACTGATAAGGCTGCACTGGTATGCAGCACTTATGGGCATGATAGACAGTACTGATGGGCACTAATATGTGGCACTGATGGGCAGCTTTTATTGGCACTGATATATGCAGCGATGATGGGCACTGATAGGCGGCACTGATGGGCAATGATGGGCGACAGTGATGGGCACTAATAGATGACACTGATAGGCAGCACTGATGCGGAGGCACTAACATGCATTACTGATGGGCACTGAAAGGCATCAGATGGCCACTAATTGGCACTGATTGGCATCTCTGATGGGTACTGATTGGCAGCACTGATGGGCACTAATATGTGGCACTAATGGGCAGCTTTTATTGGCACTGATATATGCAGCAATAATGGGCACTGATAGGCAGCACTGATGTGCACTAATATACGGCACTGATGGGCAATGATGGGCGGCAGTGATGGGCACTGATAGATGGTGCTGATAGGCAGCACTGATGAGGAGGCACTAACATGCATTACTGATGGACACTGAAAGGCATCAGATGGCCACTGATTGGCACTGATTGGCATTACTGATGGGTACTGATTGGCATCACTGGTGGGCACTGGTGGGCATTGCTGATGGAGCTGCACTGATAATCACTGCACTGATTATCAGTGCAGATCCCCCCTGTAAGGAGAGATGCTTATTGGCTCTCCTTTATGCTCTGTCAGCATGAATAGAGTAATGGCAATAACTGGCACTTCCTAGTTATGCTGTGATCAGCTGTGATTGGACACATAGGCTCTTTACGTCATAGGCTCTTTACCGTGATCAGAGATGCGGTTTGTTGGAGCGACACACCACACTACCGATCGCCGCACTGCATACCCCTGGGGGTGCGCGCGAGCAGCTTGTTCAGAAAGACGTCATATGACGTCTAGTCAGAACGGGAGAGCCACCGCCCAGCCATCATTTTGCTATAGGCCAGGTGGGATGTGGTTAAAAGGATTTCTCAATGCATGTGCTTATTTTTCCAATATTAATAGATATTTTACAGTTATGTCACTAAAGGATAGAGACATTAAACTCAGTTCACCCAGTGCACCCTGTACAATGGCAGGCATGGTACCTTTAAGGTTGCTTCATCAGGTGAAGTGCATTGGAACACTACATAACAGAAACCTCTGTGGGGTTGATTTACTAAAGCAGAGACTGCTCAGTTTGAAAAGTGTGGGGTTAATCTGTAAAGTAAATGGTACTAAAAATGGAGAACATGTACTCGCTTTGAATTCCCAATTATGTGCAAGGCAAGTTAAGAAAACAGAGAATTTGTGCTATCACATGATTGATTGATTGAAGTGAACTTATTCCTTAAACTCAGTGAACAATTACTTAGTGAACATTCTCTGTTCTTTTAGTAAATCAATCACACTCTGGGGGAATTTATCAAAACTGGAGCAGCTGTACAAAGCAACCAGTTTTAGCATCTAACTTCAGCTTGTTCAGTTAACTACTTAGGGACCGGAAGGATTTCCCCCATTTTTTTCGATACGGCACTGCGTTGCTTTAACTGACAATTGCACAGTCGTGCGACGATGTACCCAAACAAAATTTGCATCCTTTTTTTCCCCCACAAATAGAGCGTTTGGTGGTGTTTGATCACCTCTGCGGTTTTTATTTTTTGTGCTATAAACAAAAAAAGAGAGACACTTTTGAAAAAAATAAAACAAAATTCTTTACTTTCTGCTATAAAACATTTCCAAAAAAAAAATGTAAAAAAAACAAATTTATTCATCAGTTTAGGCTCATATATATTCTGCTACATATTTTTGGTAAAAAAAAAATAGCAATAAGCATATATTGATTGGTTTGCGCAAAAGTTATTGCATCTACAAAATAGGGGAGTAGGTTTATGGAATTTTTTTTTTTTTTTTACTAGTAATGACGGCGACATTGCGGCGGACAGATCGGACATTTTTGACACTTTTTTGGGACCGGTGACATTTATACAGCGATCAGTGCTATAAAAACACACTGATTACTGTATAAATGTCACTGGCAGGGAAGGGCTTAACACTAGGGGCGATCAAGGGGTTAAATGTGTTCCCTGGGAGGTGTTTCTAACTGTATGGGGAAACACACAGATCCGTCTTCCTGCATAGCAGAAAGATAGGATCTATCTGATCTCCCCTGTCAGAACGGGGATCTGCCTTGTCTTCTGTCACTGCGGGGAACGATCGCGGATGGCCGGCGGACATCGAGTCTGCCCCACCCACTGATTGGCTCAACCGTTGGCCAATGGGAACGTGTGTGCCCACAAAAGCGGGTTCCCACGCCGCCATACAGCTACGGCGGTTAGCAGGAATGAGCCAAATTGCCGCAGTATAATGACGGTGGCTGGGGCTGAAGTGGTTAAAGTGACACTAAACTCTGGCAAAAAACTATACAAAAGCCTGGTATATATTCCTAACTCAAAAAGTAGCTTAACTTCCTCCAAATCTCCAAATTCCTTTTTTTCCTGCTGCTGTGATATACCTTCCTGTTAGAGGGTGACTACATTCATCCTCCATGATACCACTCTATGAAGGAACATAACCACCCTCTCTTGCTTGCTCCTAAGGTGGATTAGGAACTATGGAACTTGTAGTGTACGCAGAGCAGTGCACCTAACTGCAACTTATGTGTACTGCTCATTTCAGACAAACGGAAGTGAGGGGGAAAGGGAGAGGATTCTGAGCTTATGGAGGATGCTACAAGGAGACAGTAAAAAAAAAAACTATTTTATGAAAAATAGATTACAGTGCCATTAAGTAGTGGATGTGTATGGATTGGCGATCATAGAGAATATCATTTAGTGTCACTTTCAGCTTTGAAAAAGAAAGATAGAAGCTGATTGGTTACCATGCACAATGACTCCAGGTTCTGTCTGCTCCAGTTTTTGAGAAATTCCCCTCACTGTCTTTTTGCTTTGCAGAATAAATATTTACTGAGCTTAATAAGTAAGTTAAAGTTGCGTTCATTTTATTTTTTTAATTCTCCGTACATGATTGGATATTCAGAGTCAACAGTGAACAAAGATTCCCTTTATTTACCATGATATACTTTGCAAAATGAATATTAGCTTTAGGTCTCATGTACACTGCTGCTGGTATACAGACATTTAGAGGCAATTGGGCGTTCTATTCAGCTGCCCCTGAACTCATATAATGTTATTCTATCAGTTCATTTACACAGGGTCCTTTAACCACTTCAGCCCCGGAAGGATTTCTCACTTTAGGGCCAGAGCACTTTTTGCGATACGGCATTGCGTGGGTGTGCGATGTTGTAGCCAAACAAAATTTGCGTCCTTTTTTTCCCACAAATAGAGCTTTCTGTTGGTGGTATGTGATCACCTCTGCGTCATTTCTGATTGCCGCTATGAACAAAAGAAGAGCGTCAATTTTGAAAAAAAACCCCAAATTTCTTACTTTTTTGCTAAAATACAAATCCAAAAACAAAATATATAAAAAAACATTTTTTCATCGGTTTTGGCCGATTTATATTCTTCCTCATATTTTTGGTAAAAAACAAAATCGCAATCGGCGTTTATTGATTGGTTTGCGCAAAAGTTGCCGCGTTTACGGATGCTGAGAATTCATTTCTGGGGTTTTTAATTTTTTTATTATTTACTAGTAATGGCGGCGATCTGCGATTTTTAGCGGTACTGCGATATTGGGGCGGACATGTCAGACCATTTTGACACTTTTTTGGGACCATTGGCATTTATACAGTGATCAGTGCCATTGGCAGTGAAGGGGGCGCTCTAAGGGTTATCTGCGTTCCCTGGGCGTGTTCTAACTGTATGTGGGCTGCCCTGGCTGGGAAAAGGGGATGATCATGGCTTCCATATACAGGAAGCCTGTGATCACCGCCCTTCCCCCTCTATGAGAAAGGAGATCCGTGTTTACTTACACGGACCTCCGTTCTCTCACTGCGGGGGGGCCATCGCGGGTAGCCGGCCCCCCGAAACACAGTGTGCGCGCGAGCACGCCTCCGGCGGCATGCGCTCACAATACTAGTGATCGCGGCCACTGTCAGGGGACAGCGTTTCGCAATAACGAGCCATCTTGCCGCTGCGGGCGGTTGGCAAGTGGTTAAGGTCGTTTCCATGCAGTTGAGTTTAAAGGCTTTTTTTAGAAAGCAAAAAAATGCATTCAGATGGTCGTTCAGAGGCATTTGAAGTGCCAATTGGCTGTAACAGCTTGTAGACGCACATAAAAGTTGTTTCCATTAAAAAAAATAAAAAAATTCAAAAACGCTCCTAGGCATGAACGCGGCAAAGCGCTGCTAAACGCGGCATGCAAAACGGACGTTTTAGACGCAGGTTTCTAGCTGGCAAGATAAAACGTTCAGGGCAGGTTGAAAGTGCCCCGTGTGCATAGAGCCTTACTGTGAATATTCACTTTTAAATCAACGGCGTCGAATGCTTTAGTAATTCAACTCCGTAGTCTTCCCTAATTTATGTCAATCAACACTTATAAATGAATTGAGTTAGGGGCTATGCACAATTTTTGATGGAAATTCAACAAGAATGTGAACTAGGAGTATAGATTCCTACAAGGAAAAACTATAGCAAGCTGTTAGACATACAGACATATCATAGATGTTGGACTAGATGTCCAGGCAGTGGTATGTTTAACTTAAATAAACACGACGTCAAATTTGTCAGTTAAGTCTTTTGCTCCATTATTTCATATGCTTGAGCCAATCATAATAATTATTCTAAGCCAAGGTTATGCTTTCAGCTTTGTCAAAAGGTAAATTCTACTTCATTTCAAAATGTTGCAATTTTCATAGAGGAAAAAAAAAATCCTCTCTGTACACTGAATAATACTGATTGAGAACTGCGACAATTATTGCAACTTTGTTGCCAAGTGAAACACAAATTTACACAGGAGGGAATACGGGACATGCTACTGAATCCATTAGCATTCCCACAGATGTTTTATTATGAGCAGTTCGATGTTTTTTACCATAAACAGCAAATATAAACCACTTAGCTAGAGTTTACTTTTTCTGAAAGTGCTGTGCAATTAAAATTCTTGGATCAGATAAAATGACACATTGTAAGGAAAAGGCTAATGTCCACTCGAATGTCTACACATCTAGGTGTTTGTCCTTTCACTAGGAATTAACATGACCCCATGAAGATACAGCTGTCATTAAAACTGTACTAAACTGCACTTTTAATACTGATACCTTTACATTTGAAAGGACAAGATGGCCTTAAGTTTAAGGCTCCATGCACACTGTAGCTGATAAACGACCATTTATGGTCGTTTGGACATTTTTTTAACAGCCCATAAACGCCCCTTTATGTTATCCTATGTGTCCATGCACACATGGACGTTTATTGTCATTAACAGCAGTGGCGTCTATGGGCTGGTATCTGAACACCCTGAATTGGCATTTAGGAGTCGTTCTTCTGACCATAAAAATTGCTGGATGCCGCTAAACGCTGCCGTTTATCGGCGTCCAGCACTTTTAGTAGTCAAAGGAAGCTAATGGAAGTAGAAAAAAAAAAAAGCTCAGAAAACGCAGACACCGATAAACGCGCAAAAACCCACTTAACCTCCCTGCCGGTAATCCCGAGTGTGACTCGGGGTGGAATTTCAGTACCATTAGCGGTAACCCCGAGCCACACTCAGGATTGCATTGCTGGATCCAGGCTGGGTTACTCACCTTGTCCCCTGGATCCAGCGATGTCTTCCCGCGGTGTCAGCGTGTCTGTCCCTCTGCCCGATGCCTCTGTGTGCCGGGCTCCGTTCCCTGCGAGCGTTGCGTCGCATCGGGACGGAGACCGGCGGGAAATTCAAAAAGTGAAACACATAGCAAACATACAGTACACTGTAATCTGTAAGATTACATTACTGTATGAAAACATTTCACATCCCCTTTGTCCCTAGTGGTTTGCCCAGAGCCCTGCATGCACTTTTATATAATAAATGTCATTCTTTCTGCCTGGAAACTTGAGAATGTCCATAGCAACCAAAAAGTGTCCCTTTACGTCAAAAGTGTTTTTTTATCAGCTAGAAAACAGCGATAGTAAATAAGAATCATTTGCAGAATTGAGTGATACTGATTTTTGGGGAAATTTATCATCAGAAACTGAAAGTGACGACAGCGACAATTCTGCAACTGAGCAAATTTCAGAGTTTTTGATTTGATTACATTATTGAATACATTTTATTACTATTACGTTATTATTTCTGATAATTATTTATAGTTATTTATTATATTATGATTTATGATTTCATGTTTCAAACTTTTTCATACCCGGGATGTCTACTAAACTCTTGTTTGGACAGATTTAAGTGAGTTATTGCTAAGAATT
>BLSH010316628.1:1363550-1378772 GCA_018402905.1 Glandirana rugosa
TTTTTTTTCCGGGGGTGGACGTGAAGTTATAATTTACGAGTAAATCAGATCCACACGACGCCGTCCAACGGGACACTTTGACCAGGGGTGTGGAAGGAGAAACTCCACGAAACCCGACGAAAGAGTACGACGGATTTAATATATAAACATGACAGAAATAGTTGGCAACTGTTTTTTTAACAACTTCCTTTCTTTTATATAAAATTGGTGAACTGTTGACCCGTGAATTTGGGGGAATTGTTGGTCTGGTTAAAAGTCGAAAGTCGCGAGAGTGTGAAACTTACTGTTAATGATGCATGACTGAGTAATTGTCATTCAAAGTGTGAGAGCGCTGAAAGCTGAAAATTGGTCTGGTTGTTAAGGGGGTTTAAGTGCCCAGTTGTCAAGTGGTTAAAATATATTTTCTTTCCTTCAACAATTTTTTTGTCAACGGTTGATAAAGACAGTACAAATATATAATTTAGGCAGCATGAGAAAGCAGCCCAAAGCACCTCAAAGAGGAAGGTGTGGGGACCAGTTTCACAGGGCAACCTGCCGCAGCACACCTAGACTAAATGAGCATTTAATATTGAAGTGCAGGTGGGGGCCTTTTTTTTTCTGGACTTCAGCTTGAATTTCCCTTGCACATGATTAGGTGTATAAAATGTACACATATTCAACTTATTTACTAAGCTCAGTGAAGAATAGTTTTGCATCGTGAAAAGTGCACTTCATTAGAAAATCAGACCATGGCTGTTATTTAAGCTGTCTGGGGAATACACTAACCTAGTAAACCCAGGCTAAGTAACAACCCCCCCCCCCCCAAGTTATATCTACTTTATCAAACGACAAAATAAAATTAATCACTACTGCTGAGACTATGATATTAATGATTCCAATATATATGTTTATATAACTGTGTACCTATATACTTATTTGAATTGAAACCAGTCACAAAAAAACAAGTTTATTTCATAAAATTTTTCCCCATTTCTCCTTCTCTTTATAAAAATATATACTATTTTCTAGATCATTTCAATGGTTACGATCTCATATTCTGGAAGCTTTTCTTATATGAAACCCATGATAAGTATTAACACCTCTATAATTGAGCTGCTTCATGACTAATTGTGTATTAGTCATGTCAATCTATATTACATATTCATGTAACGTTCATAAAGTAAAATGTTACATGTTTATTAATCGTACATAATGTTATTTCATTGTATAACATTTGAAATCTTTCAATAAACCTTTATTGAAAAAAAAAGAAAAAAAAAAAAAGAAAATCAAGCTGATTGACTACTTAGTAACCATAGCAGTTCTACCAATGCAACATGTGCAAATATACAGTACATATCTTACCATATATATAGGCTTTTACAACAATGGGCATAGAAATGAAAACTATTTCCAGTTCAGGTAAAGATGGGCCGCATCTAAAATAATCATTTAAAAAAATCTCCCTTTTAAGCTTTAGATTCAGATAAGGATGTGCTTGCAGATTCCGTACCTTCCAGTACCCTATGTCTTGTTACCCCATCTCTATTTCTTTTGTTTCCAGTCCCAGTTCTGCTTATGCCCTGTTTATGTCAGCTTCCCTCCATTTGTATATAGTGTATTTAGTTAACTTGTTGGTTTGGTTTTGCTTCACTGTCACATTTATTTTTCATGTTTGCTTTGCTTATGGTCTGTTGTTGTTGTATTGGTGTTGTGTGCATGAATACAATGTACTTTAATCGTAGACCGTCTGATTTCAGTTTCCTAAGCGTAGCTACACAAATCTGGTCATCCCTGTTGCTGGATTCTTGCTTTCCGTATCCCTTACATGTCTATTGCAAAAGCATGGAAATTGCCTATGGTTAATATAGATGCAACTAAACATAACATTTCATGGATTACAAGAAGCTAAGCAGTATTCTTAGAGACAAGTAAATCTGATTTGGAAAGATCTGGAACCCTTGGTTACAATATTTGTAATCACCGGCATGGTACCGGGACATGTGGGGCAACATCAGTACTCTTTCTCTCATTCCTTCCTTCTAATCTTTTTCTTTTGCCCCCAACTTCAGTCTTCCACTTTTTCTTTTTCCTTCTCTTATTTTTGATCACCACATGTTTTATAATGTTTGGACTGTCGGCCCTCTTTTCCATTGATGTATGTGGTGGATTATGTTAACTGCAGATGTTTGTTAGCAGACTCTTATGCCTTGAACCTGAACAATGAAAGTACTGAATATGATCCTTTTGGGTGGGTTTACTAACATCAAATAGGCTGTGCACTTTGCAAATGCAGTTGCACCTATTTTCATTAGAACCTTTTAATGTAGTAAAGCATCAGTATGTAAAGAATACCCAATCTGATGCAATAGAAACTAAAAAAAGAAAAAAAACACAACATTTTTGCTTGCATGTGAATTGATAATGAAAATCAGCAGCGCTTTACCACATTTATTAAGCTCTGGGGAAAAGGAGGGAAACTGCACTTGCAGAGTACACGGTCTATTTGCCTTGAGTAATTCCACCCCTAAGACTCTTATTGCACCCTGTGCTGAGGAGAAACTGGTGCCTTTTTTTTTAATGCAAATAGTATGCCACATATTTGATGTGGGATCTCCTACTTAATGTGACTTACTCCAATATCCAGTTTGAATGATTGTATGTAACCAAAAAGGGAGAGTCTGTGTGCTAGCACAGGGACAGAGAGGTTATACAGTGAGAGATGGGCAGAGACACCGGTAGTTACGATGTAAAACAATTGGCTTTAATGATCACATCAATAAAAATACAATACTACATATAGATCATATTGAATCCACAAGTAAATGGTAAAACACGTCCCACTATAGAGCCCATATGGGGTATAGCGAACCGACAAGTTGTCGGGAATTCCCGTACGGCTATAGATTGTATTACTATCCCCTATCCAAGGGGTAGTACATTTGTCCTAACCACCCCCTGTGTGTCCGGACACTGTTTAAATTGTTTTTTTGTCTACCCTTGTGTTTTACCCCCCGTGTGTCTTCTCCACTACTTGTCGGTTCGCTATACCCCATATGGGCTCTATAGTGGGACGTGTTTTACCATTTACTTTGGGATTCAATATGATCTATATGTAGTAATGTATTTTTATTGATGTGATCATTAAAGCCAATTGTTTTACATCGTAACTACCGGTGTCTCTGCCCATCTCTCACTGTATAACCTCTCTGTTCCTGCGCTAGCACATGGACTCTCCCTTTTTGGTTACATGTTTGTTCAGGTTAAAGTGAGAGACACTGATTCTGGTGAGCGGCATAACAGTATAGCCTTGATTCAGTGACACCAGCATTATCAATTTTTTCTGTTTAGTTGAATGATTGTATACCTTATTTATGTTGAACATTGAAGATACTAAACATATAGAAACAGAAAAAAACAGCTTTTATTACTGCAATACTCAACTTAAGTTTGTAGCTGCCCCCCCACAGCACTTGTTTTCCACCCAAAGAAGATCCCAATTTTACAAGTTCAATGAGGGCAAGCATCATTCAACCCACTTTCTCTAATCCCAGACCTTCATTGGCTCTCCCCAGGCCTTTGACAGTACAGTGAAGAAAGAGTTACTTAGTGATAAGCTCATCTCTCTGACACTCTACTCTCTCTCAGTATCGGTATGCTTTTTGTCTGCATATAAATTAATTGGCTTCTTGTGCTGCTTTTCCTCTCCCAGTCAGCTCTGCTGTACTAGGACTGCAGGAAGCTGATGCCAAGCAACATTCATGTTCTTACACTATTAAATATATGCAATGCTGAATACAGAACTGCATTGATGTGTGTCTTTATATCTGCCTAGAGGGCTTAATATACCATACATGCAGTGCCAGAGGGTGTCTGACAGTGTGCTTTTGGTGAAGATGCTAAGTTGAGTATACACAGTGTTCAGGTTTCTTTGATAGACCACTCAAAGTAATTTGCATGAATGGAAGCAAGTTAAATTAAAATGTATTTCCATAAGATACCTGTTAAAGTAAACTGACCGATCTTGGGTCCCTGTCATGTAGACCTTCTCCATTCTCATGAATTGGGATCTACAGTTGTTTTTTTCTCCGCAGTGCCACCTCCTGGTATATCTTAAATTGCAACCAGTGTGATTTAGATAGCGGTCTAAGTACGATTATTTCTTTTAGAAGAGACTTCTTGGGAATTGTAGAAATGCCCTTAAGTATTTTAACAGTAGGCTTGCGTCAGGAATTGTTTGCCTTGTATCAGGGTTATGTAACCCGAGAAGAAGCAGTACTTCCACAATAGACCAATATTCCAATTCCTTGTCTGTTTCCTGAGGCGCGCAGAGGAACTTTTCGAAATTCACACACAGCTGGCATGGGAATAAAACCCGCATAAACAATTAGCTTTAGCCTAGTAAAATAAACCACTGCACAGCAGTGTTAGATTTAAATCTAAATTAAACATGTTTGCATTTTTCTAAGAATGATACCATTTTGGGATTGGCTTTTGTTCAGAATTTCACAAGAAATGTACAAAGCATCGCTTAAAAAAATATTCTACAAGATTCTACAACGTAGTTTTCCTTCAAATCTTCAGAATGAAACAGACACAGGCAGTGGTGGAACGCTGCTATCAATAATGGTGGATCCTTTATTTTTTTCTGCAGTTTTACTTGCATTGATATCATCTTATAATACTGTATGAATTTAAATAGAACTACAGACTACAGTATTAAAAGTATTTTGGAAGGGTGGGGGTTGGATAGAGTATGAAAAGAACAGAACCCATGTCAGGTTTTTTGTTTCCCATTGGGAAGATTCCCATTCACTTTCTGGCCTAGAGACAAAAAAGGAAGTGAGCTACAATTTCTCCAAAGCACCAGTTGCAGTGACAATGGTCACCAGGACAAATAGAAAGTGGATTTCCCTGCAGGGACACAGTAAACAAAAAAACAAATAAAAAAAACAAAAATTAAATAAAACAGTTAATGAAAATTGCCATTAGATACACATTAAGCATACTATTGGAGTAGCGTTTTTCTGTTCTCAGATTTACTCCCCATTTACTGTCCATTTGATACTGAGATAGATTTACTGTCCATTTATTTTTGAGATATACACATCCCCATCACACAGCCATAAATGTGACACCACCTTCAGTCCTACAGTAAAAGGAATACATTGGTTTCATCTCTCCACTCGTAGCCTGATGACTAGAATGAAGGAACAGCAGCTGAGTGATAAGGTCATTACGCTGCTCATTTTGCTTTCTTCTAATGTCAGCTTGCTCCTTGCCAGGGAATTTGCATGCGGCCCTGATTGTCCTAAAGTACTGTGCCTCTCTTACCCAGAGTATTGATGTTCAGGAAATTGCAAGAGATTTTTATCAAATGCAGGTATTACTCTAGTTTCATAGCAAAATAAAATTAAACATGAACACATCATTGAATTAAATTGTGTCTCTCATAGCTTCCTGGAACCTAGCTTCAAAAGAGAAGTATGGCTTTACATAAAACAAAAATCCTATTCTCATGCTGCATCTGTCCCCTGCCACGTCTGTACTCCCATCCACTATGAGCAGATAGCTGTGACTAGTCAGTCATCTGCCCTCTGCTCTGCCCCTCCAGTGCTCACTCGAGTGCTGGGCTGGGGAGGGAGTGGCTGGC
The DNA here is from genome assembly GCA_018402905.1 of Glandirana rugosa. Taxonomy (NCBI): domain Eukaryota; kingdom Metazoa; phylum Chordata; class Amphibia; order Anura; family Ranidae; genus Glandirana; species Glandirana rugosa. The sequence goes on from BLSH010316628.1 coordinate 1,369,183, forward strand.
TTAATCTCCCATCGCCACAGCTGAGAGGCTGAGCCAACTGCCGGTCCAGGCATCTGGGTGGATCCTGATTGTAAAATCAGGATCTTTACCTAGCCTGGACCAGCTGAGTGATGTCAGCTGACAGCAGGCTTTAGCCTGCTGTTGGCTGAAAATTGGTCACAGAAGTGGGTCACAGAATGGGTCACAGAACACTTGAACAGAATACACAACACAGTCATAGTAACAACAATAGCTAGAACAAACATTGTGTCCTCAATAGCAGCATGTTACTATACCAAAATTACAAAAGTAAAGCTTACCCCAAAATCATACTGGGTTCACCGGCAGCTAATATTGGAGGCATCATAGCATAAGTCGCCGGGCAAGCAAGGGAGCACAAACATAATGGCCACTGGAGTTTCTGTATAGATATAGATGCATAGGATATAAATTCAATATTGCATAGGGGTCTTAATAGCAATGAAACTGGAAACTAGAATTTTGACCAAACCTGGGATACATACCACAGTGGCACTGATATAAAAACCAACAGGCCAGCGTGGGGTCCCCGGGTCGGAGCACTACATAACTGGCCATGTTTCTGTTCATGCTTTACTGGGGGAGGATGCATGATGGTGGATTCTCTCCTCCAGGTAACATGTTGCTCATTAGATGATTGAACCGTTGGTCATATATCAGCATACCTGACTGGTGTATAGCGCTGCTTTTACAATGGTGTACCGTGTTCACTTTTAGCACCATATATAGGGGACTAGACTGTGGCTGATGGCAGGCTTAAACTACCTACAGCTTTCTCACTTGTTTCATGAGTCTGCAACTACAACCCTCTATGAGGGAGTTACACTATTTCCTCCCCCATACACTTTTTTTACTTGGGAGATTAATTAAAACCCCTTCCTCTTCTTCATATGATGCTTGATGCATGATACTAGCAGTTGGTTTATATGTGTCCATTTATTTTTAGGCATGTTTCATTGTCATTCTGTCTACATATGAGAAACCCACATTGAAATTGACCTTTATAGGGTCAGGTCTTATATACCGTATGGGCTGAATGTAGACACTGACGTCAATGCCTTCATTGATAATGCCTAAAACCATCATCCAATTTTGGGGGCTAGTGAGGGAGGACTTTCAATGTAATCTCAATACTATTTAATGCTAGGTGCCATGCTCCTGATAGGAGTCTGCTTTTGGCATGGTTTGTGTGCTATTTATTCCTTTGTACACTAAGTGCGAGACTTGGGAGACCATAAATAACATTTTAGTTTCCATATTTGGTCATTCTATTTTGTTGATTTTGTGTGGTTTTTACATTTTGATTTTTCCTGTCCCTATTTTGCGTCCTCATGATGGGGACTTTGCTCTAGCAATTAACATGGGGCAGGCTAATAGGGACAAGTGTTTACATACATTAATACATTTTTTATATATATTAATTTTTATATATACCAATTTTATATATATATATTCACATTTTATATACATATCTTTTGTCTAGCGACCATGAATCAGAGATCAGCAGGGGCTACTCCATATTGCTTCTAGAGTCTTAGTATTTGGGACTCCTATTTCTATGGTTGCTAATGCCGCATCTGCTGCCTGGGGGAGGAGGGAATGTAACATATAATGACATCTATTAAGGGCTATTTTTCCAGGATGTAAAATGGCCGCCTACGCCTCGCACCTAGGTCATGCGGCATATAAATATGGTGACTCAGTGGCGCGCCCTATCCCCGGACGACGTCATCTGTGACGAAACGTACGTCGGGAGGGCACGCTGACGTCACCATCTGTTACGAATGTGCCGGCTTTCATTGTACACACGCGTGGTTTTAAAGTGATCTATGTGAGTACCTTACTTTGTTTTAACGACAATAAATTGGTAACTGTACTTCACTATATTGAGTCCTTTCTTCTCCTCGGCACGGGCATGGGTATGGGATACCTTTTGCCTTATGTGTGAACCCGCCTTGATGTGAGCGAGCTGCTGTTAGGATCCAACTGTATCTGGCTGAGGCTGATTCTATGGGAACGCAGTGGAGCAGTGAGAGAATCCTATTATCATCATTAGCTGGGCTTCCAGCAGGGTCTGGTAAGCCTCCTCATTATTAGGGTGGTGGATTCACAGAGTGTGCGGTGCACGGGGTGCTAGATCAACATTGGGAAGTCCTTTATGCCTTATTGAGGACTATTTTTACATCTTTCAGCGCGGCTTTATTATTTATTTTTGGCATTTTCATCTTCTAGCCGCTGCTCATTTATCTGGACTATAGCGCAGTTTACCTTTCTCTGATTGAAATTGACCTATACTTCTGAATATGGATTTGATCACCCTTTGTAAATCCCACTGTTTTCCAACTTCCCACTACCAGTTAAACCATTTTTTCTATATCAGTGCCATTGTGGTATGTATCCCAGGTTTGGTCAAAATACTAGATTCCAGCTTCATTACTATTAAAACCCCTATGCAATATTGAATTCATATCCTATGCATCTATATCTATATAGAGACTCCAGTGGCCATTTTGCTTGTGCTCCCTTGCTCGCCCGGTGCCTCCATGATTTGCTGCCGGTGAACCCAGTATGATTTTGGGGTAAGCTTTACTTGTAATTTTGCTGTTGTAATATGCTGCTATTACCCAGGTAGAAGGGTATTCGACCCTGAGGGTGCAGTAACCATTAAGAGGGATACCATTTTGTATGTCTTCATGCTTTTATATACTGTTTTGTGAAATTATTTGCATTCAATTAAATTCTATTAAAAAAAAATAATAATTTTTAGTAAAGTATCATGGCGACAGTACAGAAAAAATCCTGTTCCCCTTTTGTGTAATTTTTATTTTTAGACATGCTAATTAGGATGTGGGTACCCATATTTTACTATTCTTCCTTCTGAGCAGTTTATTACCATATATTGAATAATACGTATACTTTTGATTTTGTCCTTACTGTGATCCTCCAGTAATGTGACAGTGTCTGGATCATGTTAAAAATATGTGCAGCATAAATACATATATTACACACCAAATGTAAACTGTATGTAAATATGTTTATGTACCCAGGTCTGGAATGGATTTAGAAATGGGTCCGTGCCTAGGAATGGCTAAAGCAATTAGAGGTATGAGAAAATTAACTAGACCCCAGAAATTACTTTGTATGCAAATATGCAGTGCTTTGCCACATGCCTAGCAACTATTGGGCCACATGCAAATCTTTATTATATACTGAGCATAAACATTAAAATGAAGTTGCTTCCAAATCAGGCCCTAACTGGAAATTTACCCTAACAGAAATACGAATAGTTTAATTGCGATAGCTGTGCTAATTTCATGACACATGAAGTAAGAGAGCCATGCAGTTTCAGGGCCAGGACATGTTGTGAGGCAGGAGGGACAGCTGCCACAAGCACAGCACTGTCACGTGGGTATGGGGGGGCACAGCAGATACGCTTCCCTCACTGCCTGCCCATTTTACATGCCCATTCTACATAATCAGGAGAGGGGGCGTAATTCTGCATCCTTGCCCTGGGAGCCCTGATACTGTGCAGTTGTCATACTAATCAGGTTTTTCTTGTCCATTCTGCAGTGGATAATGGAAAATATACAGAAATGTAGTGCAAAACAAGTACTTACAGTACTTACAGTATGAAAGATAATTAGTGCAACTGCTGTAATTAAAATGAAGAAGTATAAATATATTTAGACCATTCAAAATATATCTTAGGATGCAAAGTGCAGTGCTCATAGCAAACAATCAGAATCCATGTTGCTCTGGTATGACTTCAGGAGAGTGTATTCTGATTGGTTACAATGGTTTATTGCACTTTTCTTTTGCCTTCCAATCTGTACAAATGAGAAGGGCAGGGGCGTTGCTAGGTGGGAAAAGCCCAGGGACTTTAGCCTGAAGAAATGCGGCGCCAAAAAACGTGCGTGGTTTAAACAAAACAGCAGGCGTGGCTTAACAGGGCGTGGCTTAAGGGACGTGGGTTGAGACTGAGATGAACGAGGGATGGAGGAAGGAAGAAAGAAAGAGATAGGGAGGGAAGGAGAGAGAAGAAAAGAAAGGAAAGAGGGATGGAGGGACAGCAGGCCCAGATCTTACACCACAATAGCAATATGTGTATTCCAGAAAGTTTAACAATCAGCAGATATAGATACTTCAAACACCTGGTGTTAGCTCTTCAATCATCCCGGCACTATGGCTGGTATGGTGTCAGGATGTTTGAAGCGCATTATTTCTATTATTACATAAATATGTAATATAAAATTAAATCATTCAACTCACCATAACGCAGAGTCAGTGGGAGCCCCGTCACCGGCCACCAGGTGTGTCCCCAGCGGAGTGTCTCTTTCCATCATGGTGTCCTCAGCAGCGGAGTGTCTTCTTCCATCATGGTGTCCCCAGCAGCGGAGTGTCTTCTTCCATCATGGTGTCCCCAGCAGCGGAGTGTCTCCTTCCATCATGCTGTCCCCAGCAGCGGAGTGTCTCCTTCCATCATGCTGTCCCCAGCAGCGGAGTGTCTCCTTCCATCATGGTGTTTCCAGCGGAGTGTCTCCTTCCATCATGGTGTCCCCAGTAGCGGAGTGTCTCCTTCCATCATGGTGTCCCCAGCAGCAGAGTGTCTCCTTCCATCACAGGGTGACCCCAGCAGCGGAGTGTCTCCTTCCATCATGGTGTCCTCAGCAGCAGAGTGTCTCCTTCCATCACAAGGTGACACCAGCAGTAGAGTGTCTCCTTCCATCAGGGTGTTCCCTGCACCAGCATTGTCCTTTAATGCACGTCACATGTCCCGCGCTAGCGTGGGATTGGCCAAGTGTGACGTCCTACATAGCCGCCCGGCGGCTGCCCTGCGGTGTCACTCCTGAGTCCGTCTATTGGTTGGAGCGGCCGTGCCCTGTAATGGACGTCACACATTCTGCACTAGCGGGATTGGACCACAGTGATGATGTCCATTATAGGCGCTGCCGCGTCAGCTTGTTTACTTTATGGTGACTCGGGGCTAGTAATAGAATTAGACTGCCCCGGGGGTTTTTGGGGGCCCCCCCGGGGCTGTAGCCCCCTTAGGCCCGGGCTAACGACGCCCCTGGAGAAGGGTTTCTTACAATGCCTATTTTCTAGGGTTTGTGGATTTGTCTAAATTAATAGGGAAAATGGCATTCAGCTGAGAGCAGTGTAATTAAGTTAGAGGCTTTGTGTTAATTTTTCAGAGTGTTCTGATAAGGATCCTTATCTACATTAAAATATTCTCTCAATCAAATCTTTTAAATTTGTATAACTGTGGCTGTAAATGATTATATTACTCAATAGGAAATTACTTCCCATTATGATGAATCAGAGGGATAAATAGCCATGGTCTGATATATGTAATGGTATAATTATAATACAGTGCATTGAAAAAGTATTCATACCCCTTGAAATGTTCCACATTTTGCCATGTTACAATCAAAAAACGTAAATGTATTTTATTGGGATTTTATGTGATAGACCAACACAAAGTGGCACATAATTGTGAAGTGGAAGGAAAATGATAAATGGTTTTCTAAATGTTTTACAAATAAATATGTGAAAAGTGTGGGGTGCATTTGTATTCAGTCCCCCTGAGTCAATACTTTGTAGAACCACCTTTCCCTGCAATTACAGCTGCAAGTCTTTTTTGGGGATGTCTCTATCAGCTTTGCACATCTAGAGAGTGACATATTTGCCCATTCTGGATTTAAGTCTGGGCTTTGACTGGGCCATTCTAACACATGAATATGCTTTGATCGAAACCATTCCATTGTAGCTCTGGCGGTATGTTTAGGGTTGTTGTCCTGCTGGAAGGTGAATCTCTGTCTCAAGTCTTTTGCAGACTCTCAAGACTTTTGCAGGTTTTCTTCAAAGATTTCCCTGTATTTGACTCCGTCCTTCTTCAAAAATGTCAAGGGGTATGAATACTTTTCAAAGCACTGTAAATGAGCAGCATGAAGGATGAAGATTCTCAGCTACCAGTTTATTATGAATATATATCTATTTCTTACAGTGCAGTCACATTGTAAGAATTGTAAAACAATTGTATAGCTGTCTTTATAAAATACACTTATTATAGAGCAGTGAACAATCAGTATGTGCAACGCAGAAAGATTTAGTGAATGCTCAATGTGATGTAGGTGAAACTCCTATCTAATGAAAAATACTAGGTTCACACTGTACAAAAGTCATATTCCACAGTATCATGTAACACTAGATGGATGCTCATTAGCCCTTTGAGGACCAAGGGACGTATTTGTCCCATGTTTTTAATTGCCTGTATCATCTGATTAAGAACCTCTTTTGGTTTGAGTCAAAATATTAGTTCTTATCAACAAACGGATCTAGCTTTTTGCGTTATTTCATGAAATGGCTTAGTTACAGCAACTGAAGTGTACGAACTTAAAAAAAATGTGTGGAAATGGTTTTATTTATTGTTCAAATACATTCTTAAAGGGAACAAAAATATAATTATTTTTATATTGATGATGATAATCTTATGGTCCTCAAAGGGTTAACCATAATTGGACTTAAAACTTGATCTGTTGAATATTTGTCAAATAACCAAAATTACGTTTTCTGGCCTTTCTTGGTATGTGTTCAGAAGAGGGTGGGTGGGGGTGCTGGACTGAGGCTAGATGGTGGGCAGGAGAGCAGATGTATGGCATATGTATGGCAGACTGGGTCTGGCCACCAGCCCAGTCTGCAGACACATGGACCCACATGGACCCACATGACCCCCATGACCAGCTACTTTAAAGAATTCATGTCTTTCTAGAAGAGAGCTGCTGTTCATCCAAGAGAGTGCAGCATGCCAGGACTCTAGTGTAAAAAGAGAAAAACTGATACAATTCTAGTGGTGTTTTCAAAGTGGGTCGCACCAAAGAAAGAAGAAAAACATACCTGTAGTCCACTAATACAATTACACCTTTCCAGTACAGTTCATAAAATGGCTTATACCAAGACAGTACACAAGTCAGAATTCTAGAATTTAAGAAAAGATCTCACACCTTAACCACTATATTTACAAAAAAGGTTCATAGCAAAAATATTTCACATTAAAGTGTCACTAAACCCACATCATAAAAAAACTAATAAATGCTGTATTACATGCTGTTCATACTCACTATGATATTTGTTTTCTGTATTCTGAAAAAAAAAAAAAAAAGGTTGCTCCTGCTGTTCTCTTATTCCCTGTCTGCCCAATTCCCCAATTCAGCTAGAAATTTTGCAGAGCAGTGTTGGCAGCTCTGCATATGCTCAGTTTTTAGTGAGTTTCTGCATTGAACATTTCATCCCCATCACACCTGAGCAGCCCATGTGACTATAGAGTCACACATTTTTCTTCTTTCAGGTACTTATATAGCGCCGTCAATTTGCAATGTGTGCATATTTGTATATGCACACATGTGGGCATATACACAGTGGTAAATGACAGCCTGCTCTCTCCCTTCTCCTCCATGCCCACTAACCAGCTAATATATTACATAGATTGATGGAGGCTTCACCTCCCGCTACTCTATCTAAGACACAGGCTGGAGGGGCGTGACACAGCCTGTGACTGGCAGAAATCCGCCCACACCATGTTATTGCCAAATAATAATAAAGATTTGACTTAAAACATATATTTGTATGAGATTTGATTTAAAACATATATTTGTATGATAATTTAAAGGGGTTGTAAAGTTTCCAGGTTTTTCATCTTAATGCATTCTATGCGAGTCCCGCTGTATGTGTGAATACATGCAACAGCAGAACTCAAGAGTGTACCCCTGGTGGGATCACTCGATGCGGAGGATGAGCCAGGAGTGCTGCCGAGGGATCCCAGAAGAGGAGGATCGGGGCCGCTCTGTGCAAAACTGCTGCACAGAGGAGGTGAGTATAACATGTTTGTTATTTTAAAAAAAACAGGAGCCTTTAGTATCACTTTAACCACTTGCCGTCCAGCCACCGTAAATTAACAGCGGGGCGGAATGGCTATTGTTCTGGGACGACGTCGTATGACGTCGTCCTTTTAAGCCAGGATTGCGCGCGATCGGGCGCACGCATCCCGGCTCTGTCAGTGGCGGCGTGTCCCCGGGACACACCGCATCACCGACGGGGGTGAACAGCCATTGGTTATGGCTGTTTACCATGTGATCGGCCGTGACAAAGTCACGGCCGATCACAAATGGCACTTTCCCCATTCACATGGCCATGCGCGCGATCAGGAGCACGCTGTGTGCTGCGCGTGCACGTCGGTGGCGGTGTGTTCCCAGGGAACACTGCCTGTCACCGATACTGGTATCAGCCACTGGCCGGCGGCTGTTACCTTGTGATCAGCTGTAATCTACTTCACATCCGATCACATGTAATGTAAACAGAGCAGTAAATTACTGTTACCAGCTCTTCTCTCCTCACAGTTTCCAGTGTGAGGAGAGAAGAGCTAGGATCAGTGAGTTACTGATCTGTAAAGCAAAAACACACACCCTGTCACTTCACCCCTGCCCCCCCTTCAATGCACCAGTCACCCAACAGTCACCCCATCTGCCCCCCATAAAGTGTACCTGCCATCATGAAGTGTACCTGTCATCAGACTGTCATCATAAAGTGCACCTGTCACCCGTCACCCGTCAGTGACCGTGGCATGTCACCCATTACCCATCAGTGACCGTGGCCTGTCTCCCATCAGTGACCACCGCCAGCCACCCGTTACCCATCAGTGACCACCGCCAGTCACCCGTCACCCATCAGTGACCACCGCCAGTCACCCATCACCCATCAGTGACCACCACCAGACACCCATCAGTGACCACCACCAGACACCAGGCACCCATCAGTGGCCTCCACCAGTCACCCGTCACCCATCAGTGACCACCACCAGTCACCCGTCACCCATCAGTGACCTCCACCAGTCACCTGTCACCCATGAGTGACCACCGCCGGACACCCATCACCCATCAGTGACCACCACCAGACACCCGGCACCCATCAGTGACCACTGCCAGTCACCCATCACCTATCAGTGACCACCGCCAGTCACCCGTCACCCATCAGTGACCTCCACGAGTCACCTGTCACCCATCAGTGACCACCACCAGACACGCATTACCCATCAGTGACCACCACCAGACACCCAGCACCCATCAGTGACCACCGCCAGTCACCCATCACCTATCAGTGACCGCCGCCAGTCACCCATCACCCATCAGTGACCTCCACCAGTCACCCATCAGTGACCTCCACCAGTCACCCATCACCCATCAGTGACCACCACCAGTCACCCATCACCCATCTGTGACCACCACCAATCACCCATCAGTGACCACCACCAGACACCCTCACCCATCAGTGACCACCACCAGAGACCCGTCACCCATCAGTGGCCCCCACCAGTCACCCATCACCTATCAGTGACCACCACCAGTCACCCGTCACCCATGAGTGACCACTGCCAGTCACCCATCACCCTTCAGTGACCACTGCCAGTCACCCATCACCCATCAGTGACCACCGCCAGTCACCTGTCACCCATCAGTGACCACCGCCAGTCACCCATCAGTGACCATTGCCAATAACCTGTCAGTGACCGTCACACCCAT
>BLSH010316628.1:1381651-1392403 GCA_018402905.1 Glandirana rugosa
TTCTATGGTAATAAGTGTACGACTACCAGAACCAAATTCGATGGGACTTTGATGCTGGAATTTACTTGGCAGTGCACACAGGCAATGTATTGGTTTCTAGGATAGAGCAGCATGTTGTAGAGCAAGTGTTGATATTGTTTAAATGTATATCCATCATACCTTTTTTGCTATTCTCCTCCACATATAGGGATCAATAAAAATGCTCAGGTGAAAGTATGTAGTTACTGATGAAAGAGCCGTCACTCCTATGATAAACAGATGCCTTTTTGTTCCTCTATAATTTTGGCATGAAGTTATATTTTAGTAAATCGGTATTGCAATTTGTCTTTGCTTTTGACTTTATTACTTAAGTGTGTAGATTGTAATTGAACAATTGCTGTTGGCCAGTAGTGCCTTTTATAATAAATTTCAGGGTAGCTTAAACCAAGACCATCAGCATGTGAATAATGGTATCTTTAAGCAAGCACTTGTTTGTTAGCCGTAGCAAATTGTACCATTCATCATGATGGATGGTCTTTGCTTTTCTGGACGAGGCAGAGGTCTGTAATAACATTGTGTACTATAGCTGCACTTAGAGGCCACTGAGTTTGCAGAGTGCAGGGAATTGTGTACAAAGCGTGCCTATTGCTTGCATGCCCCATTTACTCTTTAATACAACTATCCCTGGGTGCAATTACTTTGCCCTTACCTAACCTGAGTCAGGGCACAGTAGTGTTTTTTTTAGGCTCTTAGCCTGTAATCTGGGAGGATCATGTCTGGCAGGCAGTGTAGATAGTGAGTAAATATCACGAGCGTGATATTTATATAAGTTCACAGCACATGAATCCATTGGATAGCAATAACGTTAAAACTATTTAGCTTATTTGCTCATTTTAAAAATATAATACATGAACTTGACTTTTAATAACTAGGAAATTACAATATATATTTATTACATTATACAAAAAATATGTTATACAGTATGTATATCACATTACATATTAATAGAAACAATACAACTGCTCCACAAATTAGACTTTATTTCCTTATGATAATTTTCTTCTTATATTTTTAATTTTTATTACAACACACAAACTTGTAACATATGCATATTATCTCTAGCCCAAATACAATATTTAACTATCACTGCCTACAGACAGTGAGAAGATTATATATAAAATGAGTCAGATGCTAATTCGGGTCTACAGTTTCTGCTGTAGTTTGAAGCCATTTGTCTTTGTTTTGTGTGAGTTTCATGAGCTGTAAAAAGTCTGTCCTAGTAAGAAAATGACAAATGTGCATTTTATAAATATTTGTGGGTTTATTATTGTTCATTTACAATGTTTTTAGGATGCTGGGCTTTTAATGCACTATTAATTTTGTTTAATGTGTTCACCAGGCTAACTGAAACTGTTATGCTGAAAAAAAATGGCTGTTTACAAAGCTCAATAGTTGAAACCCAAACTACATAGAACAGCATACAAGTATATGCAAATAAATTGAAAAATTCCTATTTCTCGTTACAATAGCACAGCGGTATACACAGGTGCACTGACACAGCCGTTCATGTTAATGACAGTCTGTACTCTGCACATGGGCTACCTACGGCTTAAGTTATGCTGCACGGGCTCAGGCAGCCCATGCGCAAGAGCCACAAATATAATTTTAAAACATGTAAACATAAAAATAAAACCAGTATAGCTTCCCTTTAGGGATCTCAATCTATTTTGTTTTCAGACTTTTTGTGGCACAACAATGTGATATATATAATATTTACACCTAATATCCCTCCATAAAAATGTTGAATCTGATTCAAAAACTCTCAGAAAGACATGCCAGTGAGATGGTAAAATTGTAACTAACGCAAAGTGACTACACACTGCATACCCAGTGTAAGGCCCCTTACACACGGGGCGGATCCGCTCAGTGGAGTCCACCAGCTCATCGGGAGATCGATCTGTTGATCCCTGCTGAGCCAGTGGATGACAGGTCCGTATCTGCTCTCTGTGCAGGGACAGACCTGTCAGATCCCCGCTGTTCTCAATGGGGAGATCAAATGAAAACGGACCACCTGTCCGATTTCATCCGATCCTTTGGACGGATGGCGATTGTATCGCCCATACGTCTGTTTTGACGGATAGAATGGCAGACGGGTGTCATCGGACACATCTCCTCTGACATCCGCCTGCCCATAGAAGTCTATGGGTGGCCCACTCGGATCTGCCTGAAAAACAGACAGCGGAACCCAGCGGGCTTCTCGTGTGAAAGAGACCTAAAGCTTACACATGAAAGATTCTAGCACCAGACTCAAAAGTACTTCCATCACTGCAGCACTACATCCTTTACATTGGCATGGTACTGCCACAGGGTCCTAATTAAAATAACCAAGAGAACTCTTTTTCCAAAGCTTTTTATACAATTCCAAATGAATTAACTGCATTATTTTACCAGTATGTATTTACAGGGCCTTTACTTTGGCCCTGCAGCTTTACCATTAGGTGGCATATAATTATTAGGCTAGGTTCACTCTGCTGCAATCCAACTTTAATCTGAATCTCAGTGCAACTTGGATGCAACTTTGGATAAGGAATGCATATTCTATGGGGTCAAAATTGTTATGGAATTGCACCAGTAGTGCTACAGGAACCTTTTCTGAATATTACATGTGAAAGGGCACCATTGAAAACAATGTCATTTCCATTGTCATGCGATTCTGTATGACTCAAGTCACATCTGAAATCACACTAGTGTTAACAGAACCCTAAAGACATAGATATCTAATTTTGGTCAGACCTGTAGTGTTATACAATATCATGCTGTTCTGTATATACTGAATGTATTCACCCTAGTACATCTGGTTTTGTAGAAAGAGGAGAAAGGCTTAAAGTGGTTGAAAAGTCAGAAAGTTTTTTTATCTTAATGCATTCTAAGCATTAAGATAAAAAAAACCTTCTGTGTGCAGCGGCCCCCCCAAGTCCCCCTAATACTTACTGGAACCCCATCTCAGTCCAGTGATGTCCATGAGTGTCTCAGCCATCTGGGACTCTCCCTCCTGATTGATTGAGACACAGTAAGGGCGCCATTGGCTCCATCTGCTGTCAATCAAAGTCAGTTAACCAATGAGGAGAGAGAGAGGGGGCAGGGCCGAACCACAGCTCCGTGTCTGAATGGACATACAGAGCTGTGACTCGGCTCGGGTGCCCCTATAGCAAGCTGCTTGCTGTTGGGGCACTCAACAGGAGGGAGGGGCCAGGAGCACCAAAGATGCACCCAAGAAGAGGAGGATCTGGGCTGCTCTGTGCAAATCCACTGCAACCGAGCAGGTAAGTATGACATGTTTGTTATTTTTATAGAAAAAAAAGACTTTACAATCACTTTAAAGAAGTTAAAAATGCTTTTTAATTCCCCAGCTCTCCAGCCACTGTAATTCCCAACACAAACCACCAGCTATTACTGTATCTCTCCCCTCCTCCTCTATCCCTTAGAGGTATGTCTTTCTCCTTGCCCCAGCGTGGTTATTTTGTAGTGGTTAAAGGGGATGTAGCTATCTGACTAAGCAGCTCCTTAACCCCTGCACAAATGGGGACAAATGCTATATGCATTGGGTTTCCGGAGGGATATTTACTTCAGATGAGACTTCTGCTTTAAGAATTCCATCCATGTTTATCAAACCAAGTTTGTTCCAGACAGTTTCTGATGGCTGCACATGCTGGTATAATGGAAAATGCTGAATAGTTTAGTTTCCTCAGCATCTTTTTTTCCAGATTCCTTTGAGGTGACAGTTGTAATGCACTGTATCCAAGTTGATCTGTTATGTTTAATGACACATGGACGTTCTTGACCCTTCCACTGCTCACAAACTTTTTTCATCCTTTCAGACTCACAAATATTTCTTTGAGAGACTTTTCTTTTCTTTACAGCCTGATTGGTACATAAAGAATGTAGCTAAACAATAGCCCTTTTCTGTACAGTCTTGGGAAGGCCTATGCCATTAATTGGAATATTCCACCACTGTTTACATTAACTAAATGATTGGCCGAACACCAAAATCCAACACAGTTCATGTAATATTATTTCATAAACAGACGCTTTAATCTGTGAGAGTTTTTTCATCCGGATATGTATATCCCTTGGTAAATGTATCACCTCACTAAAAGATTGTTCTTTCCTAGAAAAAAAAACTCTAACTTATTTAATTTTTTTAATGTAATATAGTAGAATTAAGCATATATGGCTTTAAAGCTTAGGTCTTGGCTTGCATGCTAAACAAACCCAAAAAACTCATTATTCCCTTTTAGTTATCAAACTAATTTTGCAGGTACCTTGGAAATATTTAATTGCTTAGATCCTGAATGTAATTACAGGGCCTGCAATGTGTTCCCAAAAGTGATGGTAGGTGGAAGGCAGGACGCACTATCATCTACCAGCCATTCTAGGCTGGCCCTGCTAGACACCACCCAAGACCTTTTAGCCAATAGTGTATTACTGGGTTGCCTTGTTAGAGTTGTCCAGAACATCCTGACAGGCTTGGGGTCAGCTGTATAAATGATGACAGTGGGGCTGGAAACTCTCCTAGTGGTAACAGCAAGTTTAGCATCATCTGTGTGGTGATAGGATACTGGTGTGTGTCACAGGATATGGGCATTATTGAGCATGATGACAACAACCCCAGTAGTCCAAAGGACTACAGAGGACGTGTCTCTCAAAGCCATGTTGCTGTGAAAGGCACTATATGTCGCTGGAGGGCCTCCAGCATGGAAGTCAGACAGCAGCTATATGTTTCTACAAATTTAGGGGAATATTACCTGAAACAAAGAGACACAAAAGGCACTGCAGCATGTAAACCTCCAGGTGTGGCTAGAGCTTAGCATCAAAGCACATATAGGGTGTACTGGATTGTGAAGAAATTTTCCTGAGAACAATTTCAAGTGTTCCTGGGAACATCTCCTGCTAACCAGACCAGCAATCTCTGTTTCACTACACAGTTCTCTATGGAGAGAACTGTGTTCTGGCACAGCTTGCACTCACACTGCAGTGAACCATAATGGATCACAAGTAAACCGCACCCAAGATGACCTGTTTCAAGTGGTCACCGGCATGGTGCAATTAATTGGTCTTGGAGTTTGCAGTTTGGAGCACTCGCACTACACAAACGAACCAGCCCAAGGGGGTGAACTGTAATGTAAAATGACAAAATAAATATAACAGTACAGAAACCCAAACGATAACCTAACTATGTACAAGTGGAGGGAACACACATAAGCAGGGCAAGGTCAGAACTGGGACAGGAAACAAGGGGAGCAAGGAGCAAGGTACTGGAAGCAGGGAGTAGGGTACAGGGAGTAGGTCACAGAAGGAAGTCTCAGGATCAGGTACAGGAGCAGGCACAGGAACCATGAACAAGGGTGAGGGTCAGGCAGAAGAGCAGGTACAGGAACCAGGAACAAAAGTCAGGATCAGGCACGTGAGCAGGTACAGGAGCCAGGAACAAGGGTCAGGATTAGGCACAGGAGCAGGTACAGGAACCACGAACAAGGGTGAGGATCAGGCAGGGACATGGCTTACAGGAAGAACACTAAAGCACTGAACCTTAGTTATGGGCGGGATTAAATACTTCCCAGCAGCCAACATCAAGTGCAGCCTAATTACTCAGATATCCTGGCTGCTGAGAGACAGCCACTGGTGGCCACCAGAATTGCACCCTTTGACCCTGGGCATAACAGTGCCACCAGCAGGTTACCTGAGTAATGACACAAGTCCTGACAGTAGGTTTACACACAAAGAGAGGTGCTTAGTTGGATGTGCACACTCAAGTGGAGTAGTTCTGACAAAAAATAATGTACTCATACTATTTTGTTTTTCATTTTCATTTTCTATTTGTAGATCAGTAAAATTAGATAATATATTCATGCAATGTAAGTGTGTAATTGACTAAAAGAGATACGACTGGACTAGAATGGGCAAACTAACAAGTTTGTGGTATCCTTTCCAAGTAGATGATAAGGTAGTTCTGTTTGCCTTTCCCATTTGATTGGATATGACAAGTTCAAGTCAAGTAATCCACTAAAACTTTCATGATTCGTAAAGCCAGCCACTAACTGACTGCACCTCGCCTATCAATGATAGAGGATCAACATATTTTATTCGTACAAGCAGTCTTTTTAAATTGATTTTTAAACCAGTGTAAAGTAAATTCTGAATGCGTTAGCTTCCAGTGTTGCACTCAGCGATCCTTATTTTGGTCCAGGCAGATATGTACTCGCTTGCTTTGAACTAGGTAATGCATTCATCAAAATGACAATTTGAAAATGTCAGTGCAATCTCATCTTACCTCAAACCCCCCCGTGAACCATGTAGCGTGTAAGGCCAGAGCAAAAAAAGTGCAGTGCCTGAGGGGTCTTTAAAATGCATTGCTCATGAAGTGTGCTCAGTTAAAATATACGCAATTGAGATGTCCTGTAGTGTGAAATGCATTGGCAAGCCATAGCTGCACGCATAAAGCCAACAGCCATCATTCAGTTACTCATGAGGAAAGCAAATTGATTTATACCTACAAAAGCCAACATGGTTTATTTGTCAGGCTCCATTTTTGGAGCGGGAATACAAAAGTCTATTTATTTCCTCATGGTGGTTTTCCTTTATTTAAAGAAAATATGTTTACATTCATGAATCAGTTGCTTAAGGCAATGTGGACAGGGAGATTCTTCAGAAGTAATTACGTTCTGTGCAAAGGAGTTACATTTTTAAGGATCCCACAAATGTTAATACCTTAGTAAGTAGTTTAGTTTTAATGCAGTTGCTTAAAGGTTAATTAAAGCCCAGAACAAAAATGTAATACATTGCAAATACTGGTCTCTGGATGTGATGCCTGTTTTAGCTTTAATTTTATAGGCTACCACAAAAAATATGGAGGAGTGAGCGTAGCCACCATAGAAAAGAAAGTGTTATATTCACAGAATTACCAGGTGAAAATAATGGGGAAAAAAAGCCAAGAAAAAAAGAAAAAAAAAGCTACACTCATCTAATCGTAGGACTACTAAGCTGTAATATGTTATTTTTTGTTTTTGAGTTTAGACACACTTTATGTATTCATTGCATTAACATATTTATGACCAGCACCATGAACTGTAACATTTGTTAGTTTTGAAATATATAATGAATAGACAGTATTTATCTGATGATAACAATTTTAATGCGCCTTTTGAAACATACTTATTGAAGAAAAACTATGAAGATTTTGGTGAGTTATTGATGAAGCAGAAAGATGTGGAAATAATTGATATATGCTTTACAAAAAAACTTTAGAGTGTGGATACCATTTTTGTACGAACAGGGTTTTGGTGGCCAGCATGCCTAAAATCTAAAACATCAAAATAACACTATAAGTGCCCATTCACACACTATCATATGATCATTTTCCAAGCTGGTGGTGGATTGAGAAATGATTGCTTGTGTCTGGGTATTCTGTATCTTCTAACATTTTCTCGTTTGGAAGAACTGTCCCTCTTTAAAACCAAATCTTCTTATGAAACCAAATCCTTTGATTACCTTTCCTCCTCAATTGTCTCCGTTTTGATAAGAACATCTATATAACATGTACTGTTTAGCTACCAAACATGTTATACCGCACTAAACCTTTCGTCGCAACTATAAATGATTGGATTTGTTGTTTTAAAACCATTACATAATGGAAAAGTAGATAGATACAGGAAAAGCACGTCTGGATTTAAGCAATCATTTTTTGGTGTCCTTTTCCTATATAGTTTGTGCAAAAAGGGACTCTCAAATTGTCAGCTAAGCAGTGCCTGAATCTAGTGAAATGCAAGCATTGTTTGAGTATTCCGACAGTGTCAGTGTCGGCTGTCAGAATACAATAGCCGTGGCGAAGGATGGAGGAATTTGCATCCAAATCTGCAGGCTGAACCAAAAAATTTTCATTGTATGGCCAGTCTTAACTGTGAAATATAATCAGTGCAAACAACCACTCAAATATATGTGCAAATTACTAGTAATACTATCGTTGGCCAAATGACCAAAGCAAAGACTGCTGCTGACACCTTCTAAAGTGTGTCCACTCAACTTCCAAAACATAAAGTATAAAATATATGTGCAGCGCAACCACATATTTAAATAAATATAAGACATAAACATAATCCAATGACTAGAATAGCTGATGTGGTACAAACAGTATAAAAGTCCTAAATATAAGGGTTCCACCATTGTGAAAAATCTAAGTGACAGTCCAATGTGTTCAGTGTCCACCACCTCTGGATAAAGTGCCTGCTCACCTCCAGTATCTGACCCCACCACAGAGTCAAAATAGCCTCAGTGAACTCCACTCAAGATGGTTCTGGAACATCTGTTGTTCCTGTATCATCTTGAGTGGAGGTCACTGAGGTTATTTTGACTCTGTGGTGGGGTCAGATACTGGAGGTGAGCAGGCACTTTATCCAGAGTTGGTGGGCACCGAACACATTGGATGTTTTTTTAAGGACTGTCACTTTGATTTTTCGCAATGGTGGAACCCTTATATTTGGGACTTTTACACTGTTTTTACCGCGTCAGTTACTCTAGTTATTGGATTATGTTTATATCTTATGTTTATTTAAATATGTGATTGCGCTGCACTTGTATTTTACACTTTGTGGTCAGTCTTTTAGTGTTCTATAGATGCCCCTTTGCTGATTTATCGTGGTGGATTTTCTCAGTCACTATTGTTTTTTCCTCCAAATAATATGCATACAAAGTTGGTTTTCTACTTACCCTTTTTTTTCCTCTATGGGCATAAACATCCATGATTGCGCAATCTTATTTTGTATATTTATAGGGAGATGTTATAGAAAAGATAGTTTCATGATTTGCTTGTGTCTACACATATGGCTGCCACCTGATGTGTTTGGCTTGTCTCAAATGTGCATTATGAGCATCTGCCACTTTTCCATTCACAGGTAAAAAGTAAATTATTTCTAACACAAGCTCATCAGTTGCTGGAGCGATTGGCCTGAAGTTATTGACATAAACAATACTATATGTGATTGTGTTTGTATGTGTAACGTGGTCACTAAGAATATCCAGTGAAGACCGAAGACTACTGGCATAGACATTAGTTGGTGCTCAGGTATCAGGAAACTTTGGGGTTGATTTACTAAAACTGGAAAGTGCAAAATCGGGTGCACTTCTGCAAAGAAACGAATCAGCTTCCAGGTTTTTTTGTCAAAGCTTAATTGAACATGCTGAAGTAAGAAGCTGATTGGTTATCATGCACAGCTGCACCAGATTTACACTTTCTAGTTTTAGCAAATCAACCCCCCTGTGGAACTAAAAGATCGAATGTTTCTCTGCTCTCACGCATACAGGGATGCTCTGATACTGCAAACCTGCATATGTATGCAAAGCAGTGGGATACCCAAGTTCACTCTTACCTCTTTGTTACTCGGTAACAGTAATATAATAGCTGAACATTTGAGCCTATGGAGATCTTTAACATCATTCACTATACTTGACTGATTGTTAACATAAAATTACAATATTAAGAGGTATCTGAGGACAAACATCTAAGCCATGTTATAGTTACATAGTTTAATAGTTAGTCAGGTTGAAAAAAAAGGCCAACTTTGTTCAACCAATAGAAAAAATCTCCATATAAATCCAATAACAACAGTTGATCTAGATGAAGACAAAAAAACCCAACAAAGCATAGCCTAGTTTACTCAACCAGGGGAAATAATTAATTCCTGATCTCCCTGAGGGCAATCAAATATTCCCTGGATCAACAATATCTGGTGTTCTTACCTATAAATGTTATTATCAAGTTACTTTGCATTATGCCTTTAATCAATGCATTAAAGACATAATGCAATGCAAGTACATATGAAACAATGAAAATGTACTAAGAGGTTTGTTTGGATAGCAGTCTCTTGTGCTGTATTCTGTGATATCAACTTCTGGCCTTCAAAAATAGACTTTGAAACGGATTTTCAGAAAATTGGTCTGTAATGTCTTTGGGACCCATTTACAACAGAGAGGAGATACTAATATCCTCTCTTACTACATCACAGTAAATACTCCACACTGCATCTACACGTTGTGCTTCAGTTATAAAATGACGAGGTGTGAAGCCTGTCATGTCTTTTAAATTGTTCTCTGCAAAACAATGAAGTGGACACTCTGTGATATTGGGAAAGCTCAGCTACATACTGTACATGTCAAAGTCATATTATGAGTAGTGTTGAGCGAACCCGGACTGTAACGTTCGGGTCCGTACCGAACTTTAGGGTGTCCGTGGCACGGACCCGGACCCGGACATTTCAAAAATCGTTCGGGTTCGGTCCGGGGTTCTGCTATTTTACTCCACGTGTTGAGAAGCTGCAGGGCAGCCAATCAACAAGCGTTTCACTGGTTTGCCCTTAGAAGCCATCACAGCCATGCCTACTAATGGCATGGCTGTGATTGGCCGGTGCATCATGTGACCCAGCCTCTTTATAAGCTGGAGTCACAGTGCTGCAGTCACATGCTCCTTGGGTTAGTATAGGGAAAGGTAGCTGACGGCGTGAGGGACAGATTTTAGCCATTTTAAGACCTGATCCTGCATCCTGAGATAGATTACTTTACTACTGCTGTCTGTGCTGTTGCTCTGAGGACAGATAGCAGAAATTAGAGATTTCACATACCGCTGCTTTGAGTTGCAGATCAAGCTCTGCATAGAACAACGATCGCTACGATCGTGCTCTACGATCAGATTGTTGGGGGAATTTGAGATTTCAAATACCGCTG